>JAAAKQ030444094.1:0-109913 GCA_010016005.3 Zanna intricata
CCGTCATGTGTAAATAAACAACATAAATAAACATCAACGCCATAAAGTGCTGCCACCTAGGAGCGCCAGGCGTAAACCCGGAATTTGAAATGAAAAATGACATGTTTGTGCAAATAGTAATCGAAATGTTCAAAAAAAAATAATTTAAGTAAAGTAATCAAAATTAGTGTTTTTTTAGTGTTTTTCAAAATAAAAACAACTGTTTTAAAGTTTTTATTTGTTAAGTTCTTCTCACGATTCTAATTTTGAAGGTTATGGTCGTCATATAATCAGAAAATAATGTTCGCTAAGTACTTCTTCGGTTCTCCTTACCGAAGAAGTTCTAGCGAACTTCTTGATATACAAGGACTGTCCAGAAAATAACTTATAATTTGGTAGTAAAAAAACAACAGCTATTGGAGAAGAAGAATTTAATTATACAATTTGAAAATACATCCTTAAACTGCTTTTCATATTTTATACATTGTCACCAAACAAACTGAGACGACTGTTATCTGTGAATGAGTTTTTGTATCCCTTCCTCAAAGAAAACTGCCGCCTGATTTTTCAGCCACTTTTTGGAAGCCACAGAGTGCAAAACTTAAGGTAATTCAACTTTTCCAACATAATTTCATGCAAAAGTCTACATAAAATTTTTAGAAATTGAAAAAGCTCTGTAAGGTAAAGCACCAATTAGTGTGAATCATTTTATAACTTTCACTACCAGTCCATCAGACAGAATACTAAGCCAGTATATTGATTTTTACTGAGTATTTGAGCAGCCATTTTACAAATACACCACTGCCTTACTGCACATTCACTCGTTACATATTTCCCATACACAATAAATATTTCCTGATAAATCTCCATAGGTTTATAATTTTTTGCCAGAAGAAATCAAATAATCGATCTCACTTCACAGCTGGTGGGATTTTCTATAGCGGTACATATTTTAAACAATTGTAAAAAATCAATAAAATGTCTTAATCCTTCACCGTGCAGTTTGATGTATACCAATGTCAGACTAGAAACAACTACCAAGATAATTCTACCAGTTCCTACTTCTTCACAAATAACAGCAAAATCTAGTTACTTTCTGGATAGCCCTTATCTCACATGACATTCGAAGAATAGGCCATAACCAGATTTAAATCACATACGAACAATAGAAAACAATCCGTTGGTACCAGTATTGTGTACCACAGGTTCTTAAGTCACTTTTATTTATCTTATATGTTAATATTAAAAAGTTTAACAACAGTATCTACATGATGCTTCTCAAAACAATGATTTAGGACTAAACAATAAAAAGAGCAGTTAATCATACAACTACAATGAAAGTCATTTCTCTGAATATTTGAAAAAATAAAACATGAATACATCAATAACATTTGAAGTTACAGTTCTTAGTGAATGATCAACACTTTTAATGAATTAACTTTGTTTCAGTATAAAAATTCAAAATTCTTTTAATTAAGTTAATTCATGTAAGCTAATTAACATTTGTAGTTCTGTAATTTACAGAATTAGTAAATATTGTGACAAAAAGTAATTATTGTTAACATATTTAATACTGAATTCTTCTCATGACAAAGAGACCTAAGCATTAACTATCTAGTATTATCTCAAAGGGCAGACCATAAGTAATCACACCAACTTCTTTTATGAAAATGATCATGAAATATGGGTCATGAAACAACTTTATTAATCTTTATAATTACAAATAATTTTTTTAAATGTTCAACAATTGTTCACAACCAGTAAAAAACTATAACAAATTCAGTTGAAATTGGGTTTAAAAAAGGTTATCTCTTTAATATTGTTATCAAGAAAATTTTATTATTAAAATTAATTAACATATCTAATGGCAATATTTTGGGTTATTTAAACAAAACAAAAATCATTTTTTAAATGTTTTGAAATAATTTGTGAACAAGTTGAGAAATATTTCAACAGTAATAAAACTTCAATAAAATAAATAAGTTTTGAGTCAGTAGGATGAAAATGTAACAGAAAGAAAAATGCATTAACTCTTATAGTTTCTGTCATAGGTTTTTTATTAACCCCAACCCATTGTAATAGATTATGATAATCATTCATTTAAAAATTACATCTTTATTATTTTAAAATATACTCTTAGATTACCATGTTCCTATTAAATAATTTGGATTATTCATAACTATTTCATAAATGCTGAACATTCTTCCAGGCCTTTCTTTGGAACAGAATGTTCAACATTCTTTCTTGAATAAAATATTGTATAGAAGAATAACTTCTTTGTGAAGAAAATCTATATGTGTACCTCTTTTCATGTGGTCAAAAATCACCTTGAGTTTCTAAAAAATTTTCCAGCTGTCCAGGATTCTTTCTTTCAGCAGCAGTAGTAATACATTATACAATAATATTTACGTGATATAATTCTGTCACCAACTAGCCAACCTATCAATGTACATTATGTAGTTAGTTCGTATCTCTACACAGCCTTTGTAATTGCCTTTGTTAAAACACTATAATGAATGGAAACATAAGGAATTATTTTGTGGAAGCAAATATATCATGATCTGCCCATTTTTGACATGTACTGATCATCAATGAGCAGAAGAGCCTTCCATTCTTCCTCTGAACAGCAATCAGTATTTATTTTTTTATTCTCTGTATTAAAACTAATAACACTTATTTCAAAATTTTTTAATTATAAAAAAAATTAAAATATGTTCTTATTTATAATTGCAGAGATTTACAATCTCTTAAACCCAATAGTTAATGACCAAACTTAATGCAGTTTACTGGATTCTATAAAATTAAGTTCTTATTAAAAATAATTTTCCAAAAAAATTATGCAATGATATAAAGTTATATTTTTGTATAAACATTTTTTTGCATATAAAATTACTTCCAAAACAACCTCACATTTGTTATTAGTACTTATTACCTTTATTAGCATTATTATATTTATACACTGTTGTAATTCATATTAAGATTCAACTGATATTTTAAAGTATAATAAATCAATCATTCATTAACGTTTTTATTATTTTTATTTTATTTTATTTTTTTTTATGTGTTTAATACAATTTTCGGTTATCTTTTTAAAAAAATAAAAAATACTAGTAAAAAATAAGCAAGAGAGAATGTAATTAACTCTTATACGACTTAATTATATATTATTTTTAAGCTGACACAATAACATTCATGTTAAAGTATAATCAAAAACATAGACATCTATAATAATAAGAATGCTGTATAACTATTTTCATAAATTTTTAAACTATTTTAAAATATACTTTTTCACATTAATTTTCTTATGTAGATTAAATAATCTATTAAATTAAAACAATGGGCCATCTAATTTTTATTAAGAGCTATCTGAACATTTAAAACCTTTTTTATTATTTTTATTTTGAGGTCGTAACTCCTATCAGTAACCTATAATTCCAATTATAATTCAGCAGTTAATCTTCCCAATCTCAAATTGTTTAGCATTCCTGTAAAGGGCAGAACACCAATAGCTAGAGTAAAACACTATCCAGCAGTTAAATAAGCAAATTTTAAAATTACAAAAACAAGACTTAGTCTTAAAACAAGAATTAGTATTTGTATCTACATAAATAAACCATAATTGCCATAGACAATTTTTAAAAAAATCAATTTTAGATAAAAATTACCTAAATATTGCAACAATCGTTTTAATTTAACTTTGTCCTTTCTCATCAGATATAATATATCCTGCAGTTCAATATTGGATGATTGACGTACTTTGGACACTTCATCTGCTTTATACAGAAGTAAAGTCAACTGCTGTTTCACAACCAATTCAATAACTTGGGCAGTAGCCAGCAATGGATTCTGACTATCTCCAAGACCAAACATCATCATTTGAATCTCTGAAACAATAAAAGTGAGACAAAGTTAATATAAATGACAAATGATTCATTTGTTATTAAGTAAAATTACCAACTTAAATTATCAGTTTTAGATTTGAATCAACTTTATACAACGTTACTTTAATGTATTAACCTGCTAAAAACAACTTGCCTGGGAGTAAGTTAACTTACCATTAAGATTGTTGAGATGATTTTTAAAAGTTCAGTAAATAATTATTTTTTTATTATTGTTGCAAACAAACTGTTTATGAATTATTATATAGTGTCACCCAAAGAAATGGGAAGAATATAGGATATGGCCTATTTGTGAAAAAAAGAAAATAAAATCATGAAAACATACACCTAGAAACCCTTGTTTTCAGATTATAGCTAGTCAAGTATTTCTTCAACTTATGATCCAATGGTAACTAAGATACACTCAAAGGTAAAAACTGGTGAATTCATATTTCACAAACTCGAAAATTTAATTCTTGATTCTATAGTAATGTGAGGCTATACTAAAATTCTTTGTGAATAAATTACGAGATAAACTGATGATTTGATGTAGTTTTTGACCAGAGAAATGGTCAAAGCTGGATATCCAGTAGTCCTGGGAAAACTGTTATTCTAAAAAAAAAATTGGAGTCACTTGTTTAGCTTCGGCTAAACAATTTAATTCTTGTTGGTACGAGTGGCAGCATCTTAGCCTTTCATCTAGAGGTCCTGGGTTTGAATCCCAGTCAGGCATGGCATTTTTCATATGCTATATTTCTATATCCCATGCACAAGTTTCAAGCTTACATCGTGATATCAAGTAAAAAAAAAAAAAAGATTGCCAATTAAATAAAACTTTGTATTGAAAATTGAAGAATTTATTCTGTTAAAACTGATGCAAGTCAACTGACAACAAATAAAATCAAAGAAATTTACTTTTAAGTCTAAAACTTCTTTTAAATTTCAAATAAAGAATTTGGGATCATAAATTTGTAATCAGATTTTAAAAAAGAAGTCCTTAAGGTGCACATTTTGAATATAAAGAATGATTTGCTAAGAAGGTTTTGGGGTTTTGAATTCTCCAAATCTTATGACATTACTTCACATCTTATGACATTACAAAGTTCACATATGACAGGTTAATTTTCATTACATTCATATTCTATTGAATAACAAGAAAACCACATCATGTTGATGAAGAAGAAAACAAGACTCATTATGCTCCATATAGCCTAGGTTTTAGAACTGGAGGAATTTCCCGAAGTAATTTATTTGTAAAACAGTAACTACAGTGAATACCTAACATAGAAGATTCATACTATTTCAATACTTGGCAACAGGCAGTTGATTCCTTTTACGTATCAATGCACCAATCCAACACAACAGGCAGTGGTTGTTTTACAACTTCTTGGATAAAACAAATAGTACTTGCTTAATCACCCACCCTTTTATATTACGAAAGAGAACATTCCTCAAACAAACTCTAGAATAAAATTAAAACACCACTGAATATCATTGTTTTGTAGAAGGCAATACTAAATGATACAACAGACAAGGTTGTATTTGTTTGAAGAAACTAGCTAGTGATAGATTAAAAAAAGAATTTTTGTGTGATGGGGCAAATAATTATACAGCTGCCAAGGATGAAAGAGAAGTTCCTTCTTTCAATAGGCAGGTGGAAAGGCTATTTTCTGTCCTTTGCCATATCAATCCTATTGCCAATCATTCCATATCTTAATTTAAATGAATTAAAACTAGATTCTGTAATTAACAGACATAAAAGTATTCAATATTAGGTTGTATGAGGATGCTTTTGAGTATGATTCTTTGATATCCATTTGGTAAAAGTAACTATCACATTACACATAGGTTATAAATCAAATTTTAAGAGGTTAACTAAAAATTTTCAAGGCCTTAGTTAAATAAGGATGTCTACCTGAATCAATAGCTTGTGAATTAAAACTACTTCTGAACAGAAGTAAAAATTTATAAAAGATAAAATCATTACAAAATTTATAACAGATGTATGAATAACATTTAATACAACAATAAAACTTTCCTTGTTCCTGTGAAGATTATGTTAAGGAATTTTTGGAATTCATGAATTATTATTTTGTATTGTAGATTTCTTGTGATCTCTAGCCATTTAACAGAATTATAAAATAAAATTGTAAGGCATGGTGCAACTGTACTTAGAGTAAACAAAAATGTTACATAAAAGCATAATAAATCAATAAAACTAATATTTATAAAAATAAAATAGATCTAACCTTTTGCAAATATGAAAGTTTCATTTCCAGCGTCCATACCAGCTATAATTTTCACTTTCCCGCTTCAAAAGAAGCACGTTAAATTCTTTAACGACAATCGTAAACACCACTCAGATGTTACTTAAATAATTCGTAATAAATCGTAGTAAAACTGTTCTTTGAGAACTATGAGCTAACGTCGACAAAATTGTTGTTTTCGAGACGTTCAGTTAGAATCGACACAACATAAAAAGGAAGTTATTGTAAATTGTTTGCTTGGTCCGATGATCTACTTTGTCGTATTAATTTTCAACTACATTGTCCAAGCAGACCATTCTGTATCTATCAATTATTCACTTTTTAAGCAAGAAAGTATTTCTCAGCCGTAATTTCAGTTCAACTCTCAACTCAGTGGTTTATCCATTCCTAACTAATAAATTTTTGTGAAGCGATGTCATAAAAACTATATAAAGTTATAAAAACTTATTTTTCCCACTCGGCTACTAAATTAATTGCAGCTAAATTTTGTAAAAGGAATAATAAATATTCAACTTAATACTGTTCCATGTAGAGAACTTCTTGTTCTGACGTTTGGCTCACTAGCCTACCTAAAAAAAAAAAAGACATTACCATAAGAACAAAACGTTTTGTAACTAAAGCAGTAACGGAAGAAGAAATCACTAGTTTTTTTTTTCTTAAATCATATTTTATAATTGTTTCGATAAGTTATTCATCAAAATCGATTGTTCTCTGATATTTATGTTTCTAGCTGACTGATACACCCAGAAGCCGAGTAGCGTAACACTTGTACCGAATTGTTAACACTGTTCTATTAAAGAAATAGTCTTAGGTGTAAGAAAAAAATCAAATATTGAAGTGAGGATGTTTCTTTCAGGGATGACCTCCCTGTAGGTTGGTCAAGATGTTAGCACATAAATACCTTTAAACACCAGGCAATCCTAACAATGAGAATTAAACCTGTGCGCACCCCCTTATCAAGTAGGATTGTGATACGCATAAAAGGGATGAATTATAGTGTGACCAATAATTTGAATCCCAAAACAAAAGCATGTGCTTATAGCACGGAAAAAAATTTTTGGGTCAGATTAAATTTTGAATTTAATTAAAAGCATGCAATTCCATTGAACGAACTGCATGAGCATTTAGCCCAAAATTTAGAAAATCTTTAAATTACTTACATTATTTAAAATTAACTAAATAAAATTAATGGTCAACATGTCTGAGAACAATATCCAGTGAAGATCTAAGGCAAATCATAGATATTGTTTTATAACCTATGATATTGCTTACGAAGGCGATCTAAGAACTCCAAATTCAAGTCGCTATAACCTAAGTAGCCTGGATCAGACAGGCTTCAGCGTTACAGATGTTGGAATGGAGCACCGGGAGGAGGTGGAATAATTCAGCGGACCATCAAGACTGGTTGCGAGAGGGTCATACGGTGGCCTAGGCCAATGGACGTACGTCTGTGCGGTAGACAGTCCGTTGATCTGAGTGCCCAGAGCTATCATGACCTCCTCCGCAAGCAAGAGGTATCGGCGTCGACTATTCCTATCGAGGATTATCGTCGACGACGTGCGCGCTGAGTATCTTCGGATCTACCAGCGCGTCCGGAACGAATACGTTCATGCCATTAAGAAATCAGAAAAAAGTCATGTGCTAGTTGCAGCATAACTCCTGGCAAAATTATGTTACTGGCCAAAGCCACTGCACGTGCTGTCCGGTGTTCGAAAACACACTTTAACATCTTTGCCAACTTACCAGTTGTTCCTGGATACTCTGTTTCAGATGCTCCAGAGGGTGAAGCCTCAAGTTCATTTTTACAAGCAACGGGTGTTCAGGTGCTCACAAACCAGATTAAATTGAAGCAATATCTGTTTAGGTTCTACCTGGCAACTGATGAGCAGTGTGTCTACGGAGAGGTCTAGTCGAGCAAACATATGATGTTTGACTGCCCCGCTCTTCAGAGTTCATGCCACACTGTAACTCAAGTCAAGGGAAGATTGGCCCTCACAAACGGTGAGTCTATATAGCTAGAACCGCATTATCAGGCTTGTTTGGTTGTTCCTTGATGCAGTTGCTTTGTTCAATCAGCATCAGTAGGTTTTTAAGGGAAAATACTGCTACCGCACTGCTATAGGAAGCTACTCTCGAGTTATGGCTGGCCATTAGCCAATTACAGTTCCAAGCACTGTAAATGGTGGGCACACACTAGCTGCCATTCAGCAACCTAGGCGTGACAGCGAATTGCTATCTTTTGATGATATACTTTATTATTGATTAGTCAAATACTTTAATGTAGAAGGAGTAGGGCTACCCAATTTAGTTGTAATATAGGACAAGTGAACAATGGGACACAAAAGTGAGTGGTGTTTTTCACCATGCTTGCTTACTCCATTCAAGCAATTAGGTTAGCTCTAGTGAGCTAGATAGGATATTAATCATTTTACTGTTCGACGCTTAGTAGCCATTTGTGACACACACATTCAGTCTTATGCTTTAAGGCGACTGAATCATAAGGGGTAGTGGCGGAGAAATGCCAGTAAACCAATGCCTACCTTCACACTGTAGTTTATGATTATATTAGCGTATTATAAATAAAGGAAAAATTAGTAATAAAATTCTGAGTTTGAAAGCTGAATTCTAAGAATCTAGCAAAAATTGAAAATGAAGTTGAATATGAAATCAGCTGGTCAGTATTATACGAGGCTTGGCTGATAAATTTTTTACTCTAGCGTGCAATACAAAAGGTATTGAGGTGGGTGTGGCAACATATAATAGTTAAAATTTCCCTCTACAAACCTGTGATGATAATGTGCTGAAATCTGTTCACTGGTTTGTTTTCAGTAGCAGTTAAAATGGAGTCAAGTACAGCCAATATGTCAACACTGTTAAAACAGGGCGCACTGACCAAATTTTAAAAGCTGAAAATGAGAATCTTATGAATATTTTTCATTATTCAAAAGCATTGAAATTTCACAAATGTGATGCTGGTAAAGTGACAACTGAGGACGCACCTTGCAGTGGATGGCCAGTTTCTGTGACTGATGAGAAACATTGAAAGGAGGTGGATGATTTGCTTCAAAATGACCGGCAAATCATCCAGCAATGCGTCATTATTTGGTTAGACATATCTAAAGAATGAATAGGCAATATTATCAAGCAATAGGGTTACTGTAAAATCTGTGCATAATGGTACCATGCAAATTGTCTGATGGATTTCTGCAAGCTGAAGTTTGAGTCTATTCTGCATCCACGATAGTCGCCAGATTTGGCTCCATATGACTTAAAGTTCTTCCCTCATCTCAAAGGTAACCATTATATCACTGATGATGAGGTAAAGGAAGTTGTGGCTAGTTGAATCTGACAAAGATCGCTAGAATTTTTCAGTGACAGAATGCAAAAACTTGTCACATGTTAGAAAAGGGGTAACAGTATAAACGAGAATTATATTGGAAAATAAATACTGCATTTTGTAGCTAAGGTATGGTACTTTTATTAATTTTTTAATTCATTCTCATGCTACACACACACACACATATATATATATATATATATATATATATATATACATGCAAAATTTATCAGCAGTCTTGTTGTATATAAAGAGAAGTCCAATTTGCAATAAAATTAATTTATATATAATTTTCTTATGGCATCAAAATGGGTGGATAATCATTCTGAACATAAGGTAAAATACCAAATTTAATGAAGATTATTCAAAATAAATTACAAAACAAAAGTTCAGAGAATAAATTTAAAAGGTTTTTGAAGGATTGGGTACCTTGTCTTCTGTGTTAAATCAATCTTCATTTCTTTTCTAATTTTTTATCATCTGCAAATTTTGCATATACACTCCTGGCAAAGTTACTCACATCCATGGAACAACTTGGGTGGAGAAAGGCATTAAACACTTCTACTTGTATAAGTAGAAAGGTCACAGCTACAATATTTCTCATTTCTTCAGTCTGTGAATTCTGATAATAAACAGTACTTATGGACTGAAAATATGTAATGAAATTTTCCTCAAATTACTCATACTACCTAACTCTTATAAGTGCAAACATCATTGCATAATTTAGCATCAGAAGACGATACAGGTAATTTTATATCAGTGAAGGCAGTTTTCTACCAAATTCCCAAGACAAAGGAAAGATATAAAATTATAATCTTTCAAGTAAATGAATGTAGAAAAGATTTCAAATACAGTAAATTATTCTTTTTTTATAGTAAAAGGTAATGTGAAACAGAAAACATTCAAATATATATAAAAATGATTTAGCATTAAACACAACACCATAAAACTTTTAAATTTTTTCCACAATGACACATAGTTCTCATTTTTATATCTACCAACAAAAATGAATTAGCAGTTTACATTATGGATTTTTGAGATTGAGATTCTCACCTTTATACATTGTATTTAGTAAGTCTCTCAAAATATTTACTTAATATTTTTTTTGAAAGTTGATAAGTATTTATCAATGGTCAAGTAACTCACCAAATATGCAATATAAATAAAAATTATGTTTTGCATATTGGATTATAATCAGTGTTTTAAAAAATCAAACATCTTAACATCTTAAGTATATGTTGATGAATGAACATCTGCCCTGAAACGGCTCAAATTTTTCATATTCTGTTCACCAGTTGAATAAGTTTTATATTTTGTAATAAAACCATCAAAAAACACTTTTATTGGCAATGAGTTATGTAATTCTTCTGTTGTACTATATGTTTTTATCAAAATTGACTAATTTTAATAAACATTGTAATTTGTTAATTTTCATTATACTTTGCAAAATTTCAATCCCTACACATCATCTCTACCTCAAGCTTAAGAATATTCAATTTTGACATTTTTTGATACTAAATAAGTGTAATGTAGCTATTATTACAATTATTTCTTCTCTTGATATGTCTTCAATACTTCTTTTCACATTTTGTTCCTTTGTACTTGACTCTCTTTAATAAATTTTAACTTTACTTTATGGCTTTAACAAACTTAAAGCTCTATCATACCAATATTTATCATTTTTTAAAATATTGATGTTTTACCATTTATGTCTTCACAATTTTTAAGATGAGGCAAAATTTTTTTTATGCAATAGAAAATTTTGTTTTATTGGGCACTCTGTCTAAAGACTTCAACTTTCTTTGTTTTATCTTGTTCCATTTCACACAGTAATTTTTTTATAGCAAAAAAATTATCTCCTCTTTTTTCAATTTCATCATCAGATTCTAGGTTCCAAATTCCATTTCTTGCTGTAGATGGCATATCAAAAGGTTGAGATCATAAACGTTTTTCTTATTGTCAGAATTTGGAAACAGCAATTCAAATTTTGATCCTGAATTGTGACCACTTTCACTTACGATTTATTCTTAATTACCATTTTTTCTTCTTCAGAAAATTTTTACAGAACGTGGGCAATATCATCTGGCTCAATCACTGTTACTAGATGCTCTAAAAGATAAGAAAAAAACAATTACAGCTCTGAATACTGCTACCATCAGTATAAATTTGAATTTAAAAAATTAAATAGAAAATAATTACATAAAACTCATTTTCCCAAAGAAAAATGTTTAGTACTTACATTACTGCACACATAGTGTACAAAGTACATCAAACATGACTGTGAAATAATCATTAGAAACAATCTGCCAATAAAAACTTTACTGATTATATATGGTAGAGAATAATGAGCTAGTGAAGGGGATACACAAGACTTTTCAAAATTAGCAATCACTTTTAAAACAATTAGCATACAGGTCTTCCTGTGTCCTTAACTGTTAATTTTTTGCAGAATTTTTTTTTTTAAAGTAAATGTTTATTTTTAAAGTGAGTTTTAGCTGCAATTAATCAGTATTTACATTCAATTAATATAAAGAATAAAATTTATAGCAATTCGTGTTCTTAAGTTCAAGAAAAACATGTGAATAGTGACAAAAATGTTAAGGAAGGCATTTCTTAAATTATTAAATAAGAATAAATTTTTTAAAATTATTTCTTCTTCTGTACATTAATTTGTGTATCCACAAAAGATTACAAGATTAATAAACATAATATGTATAATAACCATTCTTAAATTTAATGTTTATTCTATTTAATAATTGAAAACATTCTAAATAAATTACATTCTTCATTCACGTAAATGTATATATAACACCTTTTATTTAAAGCCACAACAGAGTAAACAACCTTTAATACTGACATTAAATATTCATTTATCATCCCCCCCCCCAAAAAAAAAACACTACTATAATTAATATCAATTAACTCATTAATTAAAATAAAACAAAAAGAACTTCTATAAAATTTAATACTATTAGTTAAAGATGTAGAGATCGCTATGGTCCTAAATAACTAATTTATTAGTATAATAAGAAAAAAATAAAAGCAGCACAAGTAATAAAATTTTGTAAAACTATTATTACCATATTATTCAGTGCAATAATAAACTAATTATTATTAGTTTATTACAACTACAACTCCTTTGGCCTTCACATTATTCTATTTCCAGGAATCTAGTATTTGAGGTTTCTCAAAACCATCAGGTTTTATGGGTATGCAATTTATTATCTTTCCACTCCATCCATTACACTAATTATTAATTAAATAGATAAAAAGGAATTCAAAGGGAAACTTTTTTGGAAATTAAACAGTGTATTGAAGCTGAAGTATGGTGTGAAAGAGAAGGAAAAATAAAGTAAAAGACTGTAAGATCATAGTCAGGAACTAAAAGTTTAAAAAACACACTTAGAAAATTTCATTATTTTACGTGAGGCATAAATAACTGAAATGCAAAACAAATATAAATATAATAAACACAATTTAATAATAACTACTAATTACAATAATAGTAATAAATAATAATTATTATTTTAATTACACAAACATACCAGGCGATTAATTACATTATAATGTTACAATTAAATCCAATGGACAAAGTTTTTGTTTTAACAATAAAAAAAGAACAATATGAAACTTAACATGACAATGAAAAAACTATAAAATTTATTTATTTTCTTATTGCTACAAATGAAATATTAGTTTGAAAAATACTTCATTTATTACATAAGCGCAAAAAAAAAAAAAATAAAATAAATAAATAAATAAAATAAGAAACAAAAGTTACAAACTATATTAAAGACATAATAAATACAGGATGGGACAGAAAAACTTGATGATTTTAAATTGGTTACAGAGCACATAACGTGGGGGAGGGGTGTTATGGAGACTCACTTCTCACTAACCGACATCTCAGTCACCATGGAGCTGTGAAACGCTATTCATTGCATTTTCACTTTAGTGAAATTTTTGCAAAGACATGGTTTTGTTGTACTCTTGCAGAGATTTTTTCATCATCAATTCATTAAGGACTGCCATGGTCCTATGTCTCCTTGTAACAAAATCATGTTATGAGGCGAAGAATTTCATAACTGCATCAGCATCCGACAGAAGAACCATCTGGAAGGATGAAACTTGTATCAATACCAGAGAATATGGAACAGGTAAGGCAGGCAATTAAAGCTAGCTATTGATCTTCGGCAGACCTACCTCTGCTCTAGTCATTTTCAATCAAACTGACAAAAAAATGTTACGATCTAACTTGAATTTCCACCTCTACAAACTTATGGTTTTTCATGAATTAACCCCTCAATTGAGAACAACATACAATTTTCACAAAGATGATGGAAAAGATGACAGAAAATACAGTAATGTTCACAAGTAATACAGCTCACTTCCTTCTCTTGGGTTAAATTAATAAATACCCTGTTCTGGTATCAATCTGATACAAATCCAAGACAGCTTTGTACTTCATATTCACAGGGTCTCAGTGCAGTATGGGATGGCGAAGATTGGAGTTTGTAATTTCTTTGAAGAAGGTGGTCACAGTTACAGTGAACATAGAGTAGTATGCTTTGATGCTGTAAAACTTTCTGGTTCTAGAATTTCACAGAAGACACATAAACCGAGTTGAACTATGGTTCCACATAATAGGGAAACTGCTGGCATGACAAGGGTTTTTAATGAAGTGTTAGGAAGGATATTTCCCAAACAATTAATTTCTTTACATGACATCACCTGGCCATCCCATTCCCTTGATCTTTCAGTTTATGACCTTTTTTGGGAGTTATTTAAAATAAAAAGTATTGCCCGACAGTTATATTCACTACCAGAACTAAAGACAACAATTCACTGCAAGGTGGTCCCCATATCAGGATTCATGCTGCAAAATATAATGACTGAAATTTTAGCATTCATATTGGTCCACAGCATCCAGCCATTCATATTGGTCCACAGAAGTGTGTACCAAATGTTAGTTGCAAGATATTTTTTTTTGCATTTAATATTATTGTAGATAAAAAAGTTAATTTTACAACAATAACGTGGCTTTAAATCTAGCACATGAATAAAAATGAGCTTCAGTAATTACTGTTATATTACTCTAAAAATCATCATGTTTATCTGCCCCACCCTGTACACACCAATTCATTAATGAAAGTTAGGAAAACTTTTTTTGTTATATTTATTTTATTTTGCTTATATTTTCTATTATTGATCATATCGGTACACTTTTGAAAAAGTAGCAGTCATACCAGTGTTGCTTATTTCCACTGATTATTTAAGTCTTTGTTATATTTTTAATCATGATTTCAACTTAGGTCCATTAAATCTTGATTTAATAATGATGGGTCCTGTTGTATCGATTCAAACAACATTAACAGATCAGATGTGGTTTTGATCTGAGTAACAAATTCACTCAAATATGGATTCTTATCTGAAAAAAGAGAACAGAAACAGATAAATATTTATAGAAACGCAATGTGCACAGTAAATAAAAAAAAAAAAAACCAACAAATATTAATTCTACTTCAGTTTACCACATGTTGTAGGCTGAAATATTTGGTAGTTTCTCTAGACAGCTGATTTAATCTATAACATAGAAGAAATTATAGATAAAAAAAGGGATCTTATAGAAAAATTGTTTTAAATTTTCTTTTCTTTAATTCTTGGTCCTAGATATTCTTTACTGAAATGTACCAGTGTCTGATATATAAAAACTCTTCACAGCATAGAGGATGGAGCCTCCACATTCAATTTCAAAATTGTTTCATTAAGCAGTTGAAAAAAGAAAAAAAAAAGGCATTTCTAATTCTAAGGTACATATTGTTATATTTTTTCACTTTAAACAATTCTATTATTCTGCTAATTCATTTAGCTGCTAAATTTCTCCTTTTTACTTCCTTGTACGAAGTAAAGGAAGGATTGTGATCACGAAAAATTTCAGTTTTCAGATTTCAATGGAAATATCCATTTTGACTAGTTTTGGTGTGATGTCTATATGTAGATATGTATCTCGCCTAACTCAAAAATAATTAGCTATAGAATGTCAAAATTTTGTATTTATGACTGTTGTAATCTCGTTGCACACCTCCCCTTATGACTGCAATTGATTGAACCAAAAGTGTCCCAAAAAGCCTAAAATAAAGAAAAAAAATTGGATTTTTAATTTTTTCTAACAGCAGTAATAAGCCCTCACTGAGCGCTTTTCAACAATATATCATATGTGGTACTTATTTCATTGGTTCCAAAGTTATAGCAAAATAAAATATTAATTAATGAAATATTTGAAATCTTACAAGGGGAAGGACACATGGCTCAAATCAGACTTCAACTTCTTCTTTTTATTATTTTTTAAATTTAAATATATTAATTTAATAATAACACCGATAAATATAAATTTTGTTTCTTAACATGCGATAAATGATTTTAATCTATTTTTTGATGCTGAAAAAATTAATATGAATTCAGAATCCTTCAGTCACCCAACATTTTGGAAAAATTGATAAATTTTAATTAAAGAATTTTTTTCATTTTTCAACTTGTGGTTAGCATTTTAAGCTCCTATATATTGCATTTTGTTAGCTCATTTTTTATTAACTTTGTTAACATAATTTGTAAGCTATAAATAAACAATACTAGACAAAGAATTAAATCATATCATAGTCACATGTTATGACATAAAATCTAATACTAAAGAGTGAGGTTTCATGGATAAGATTAATCATGTCTGTGCAGGTCAAAACATGTAGCTGAAAACACAGCTCCGTTGTTTGTATTAAGCAATGGATTTAGGAATGAATTAATTCTGTTCAGTCTTATTGTTGTCTTAAGTTTTTTAACAGTGCAGTCATAATGCCTCAAAATTGAATAAATGATGTGAATGTTTTTTGTTATGTATGTGATGAGTTTACCATAAAATCAAATATAAAAAAAACATTACAGCTTTAATTAAAAAAAAAAAAAAAAATATCATCTGTACTTTCACTGTGAAATTGGTAATCAGGATAAGTCATGGGCTCCTTATATAGCATACACTAATTATTCCGTATGTTTGAGAGGATGGCTGAAGGATAACGGAAGGCTTTGCCATTTGGTGTACCTATGGTTTGGCATGAACCAAAGGATCATGTAACTGATTATTGCTTTTGTATAACAAGTGTGTCTGGAATTTCTAAAAAATCTAAATATAGTGTAAAATATCATCCTTCATTGCAATCTGCAATCAGGCCTGTCCTCACAGTGAAATTATTCCAGTTCCTGAGCCACCTGTGAATGTATGTTTCAAAAGTAGTGATGAAGAATCACGCATTACTGAAAAAGACAACAATGATTTCGATTTTGAATTATCTTTCGATAAGGTGAATTAAATGACTTGGTTACAGATTAAAATTTATCAAAAGACCATGAAGCTGAACTGTCAGGATTAAGACTGCAAGGTTGGAATTTACTTAAAAAAAAAATACAAAAATTTTGGGTTTTTGAAGCCAACAAAAAGAACTATTTCACCACTTTATTGATGAAAACAATTTGGTTTATTGACCAAATTTGATGAGCTTACGTTGCAATTAGGACAAGTTCATAAACCTAAGGACTGGCGCCTTTTCATAGATTTGTCCAAGTATAGTTTAAAAGTGGTTCTATACACAATGATAATAAATATACTTCGATACCAATTACTTATGGTATTAATTTGAAAGAGGCATACAATGTGATGAAAGATATTGTAGAAAAAATAAATTATGAAAAACATAGCTAGAACATATGTGGTGATATGAAACTTATAGCTATTTTGTTAGGCATGCAGTTAGGCTATCCTAAGTACATGTGTTTTCTTTGCTAATGCAACAGCCGAGCTAGGGATAAACATTATGTTACCAAAGAGTGAAAGAAATGAGACAATCTAACTCCAGATGGGAAAAATATTATTCATGAGCCCCTAAGTTGGACCCCAAAAAAAATATTTTTACCCTCTTTTCATATCAAGCTAGGACTAATGAAAAATTTTGTAAAAGCAATGAAGAAGGATAGATAATCCCGGATTTTTGTACATCAGGCAAAAATTTCCAAATGTAAGTGAGGGAAAAATTAAAGGAGTATTTGCTGGTTCTCAAATATGAGAGTTGGTCAAAGATGATTTATTTAACTAAATGTTAAATAATGTAGAAAGTGCAGCTTGGGCTTCAATTAAAGACATTTGCAAAAATTTTCTTGGCAAACAAAAATCTGACAATTACCGCAATATTGTTAATCGACTTCATACAGAGCTATGGGATGTAATACATCTTTGAAAACACATTTCATTCACTCACATCTGTATTTTTTCTCAGATAACCTCGATGACGTAAGTGATGAACACGATTTCCATTAAGAAATTTCAGTGATGGAAAGCCGCTATAAAGGGAAATGGTGTACTAACAAGCTAGCTGTTGGACATTAATTGGGATGTGGCTGAGGCTATTTATAAAAGAAAAGCATAAGCGAAATCATTCTACCACAGGTATGGCCATGAAAAATTATAAATTTTACAGATTTTAACTACATTTTCTCTAAATTATTTTTTAAGGTATAATTTGTTTAAAACTAAGGGTGATATTAAAATTGTGTTTACAGATTTGTAATGTAAGCAAAAAAGCAAATCAAAATATGGTATCACCCTTAGAGAAACATTAAATTATTTTTTTCTGTTAGTATTATCATTGTTTTATTGTGATTATACTTCATTCTTTCAATTCTCCGTTAACATACTTCCCAGAAATATGCACCTTTTTACTTGATCTCTTCTTCTGATTTTTTAATTTAATCACATCCTCCTAGTGTTTATCCTCATAATATTTGTTTCCCTCATGATTAATTTTAAAGTGTAGTTTAAAAGTGGTTCTACAACTCAATGGTAGAAACATCCTTTGATACTGATCACTTACAGTATTCATTTGATAGAAACATATGATGTGATGAAAGAGGTTTTTGAAAAATAAATTATAAGAAACATAGCTGGTATATATGTGGTGATTTGAAAGTTATAGCTATTTTGTTAGGCATGCAGTTAGGCTATACTAAGTACATGTGTTTTCTTTGAGAATGGGACAGCCGAGCTAGCGATAAACATTGTTACCAAACAGTGGAAGAAAGGAGACAACTTAACTCCAAACGGAAAAAAATATTATTCACTAGTACTTAGTAGAAGCCAAAAAAATATTTTACCCCCTCTCTGTATCAAGCTAGGACTAATGACAAATTTTGTAAACACAATGAAGGCTAGTCCTGGATTCTTGTAGGTAGAAATTTCTGAATGTAAGTAAAGGAAAAATTAAATTAGAAATATCTGTTAGTCCTCAAATAACAGAGTTGGTCAAAGATAATGTATTTAACTTAATGTTAAATAATGTAGAAAGTGCAGCTTGGACTTTAAAGATGTTTGCAAAAATTTTAACAGCAAACAAAAATTTGACAATTACCATGTTGTTAATCAACTTCTTATTTCATACAGAGCTATGGGATGTAACACGTCTTTGAAAAAAACATTTACTCCACTTGCATCTGGATTTTTTCCCAGACAACCTCGCAGATGTAAGTGATGAACACAGTGAATGTTTACACCAATACATTTCGGTGATAGAAAGCTGCTATAAAAAGAAATGGAATACTAAAATACTAGCCAATTACTATTGGAAATTAATTTGGGAGGTGTCTGAGGCTATTAATAAAAGAAAAGAATCGGCGAAATCATTCTAACACAGGCGTGGCCATGCAAAATTATAAATTTCACAGATTTTATTATATTTTCCCTAATTTTTTTTGAAGCGCAATTTAAATAAAACTAAGGATAATAGAAAAATTCTATTTACAGATCTGTAATGTATGCAAAAAAAAACAATTCAAGAAATAGTATCACACTTAAGAGAAATATTAAATTTTTTTTTTTACAGTGTAATTATTAACCTATGATTGTAAAAACTTTTTACAATAAATAATAGTTTGATGATAATAATATATATGGAAGTTGTTAATGAAATAAAATTTCATGTACTTCTCATTTAAAAAAAAAAAATATATATATGTATTTAATAGGCATACAAGTCATGTGGTGTTCTCAACAGATTTTTTCCTTTTGTTACGATCCATAAAATCTTTTTTTTCCTGTCCTGATGTCTTACTTCAACTATTCTGGCTGTTCCTAAAATCCTTTTTCTCTTTGGTTAATATCTCCTAATATTCTTTCTTTTTGCCTCCTGTTACAGTAATTGTCTTTTTCACTTTCTAATTTTCTTTTTCCCCGGTCACTTTTACTCTTTATGAAGGCTTTACTGGATATACCACACACTACACTTAAACTCACATGTCAATGTCTATTGTAAATTTTTCTATTTTATATCTACTCTCTCTATTTCATTTATTGGTCTAAACTTAGCATTCCTTTCTGGAAGTGATTTTTATTTGGTGGATATTTAAACCCAACATGAGCCTTATGTAGCAGAAAATACAAGATAGTAGGTACCAGATTATCAGAACAAAATCAATAGATTTGGATAAGATAGGTAATATGAGTATTTTTGAAAACTGAAATATGTTTACAAAAATTTGATAGTATGCAGAAAAAATACTGGAATTAATGGTTGACTTGTGACAAAGTCACAAAATATAGTGGACAAGTTCTAAAAAATAATTTGTCACGCATCTTATTACAATCTTAACTATTCTCTATACCTTAGGAAGTTTTATGTAAGTAAAAATGGAATATTTCAGTCAATTATTTCATCTAAAACTTCAACTTTCACTCATTATGACATTGCAGTATGTAAAATGTTTTAATTTAACACCATAAAAAAATATTAAAAAGACTAATAATAATCTTCATTAGTATTTCCAGAAGATAAAAGAGAAAAAAATTACTTATGAATATGTACAAGCGTAACTGCTTTTCATAAATAATTCTCTCCACCTGGCAACCTTATTTTGAAAATTTTAACTTCGTTAACCAGCCTACAGGATCCATTAAAAGCTGTGTTAAGTTATATTTATAATTTTTACAGATCCTCTTTCTACTAGAATGTAAACAATTATTGGTTCTGTCAACCTTCCAGGTCGGATATTTTATTCACAAATTTTTCTTTTATGCGCACTTATCTATTTTTATCATTACTTTATCTTAACATAACAATATCGATATAAAAAAGTACTTATTATTATTAATTGTAGATATGGTAAAATTTGATGTGCAAATAATATTTTCTATTCCACATTAATAAGAACCATAAATGCTTAAACACTGGGCCTTTCCTTACCTACTTGTGCGCTCAAGTCTCCCCCCCCCCCCAATAAATAGTCATAGCTCAAGTCTTCAAAAAAAAAAAAACAGATACCACTTATCCTTATTGTCTGTTTCTAACTTTACTAAGGTTTTCTTCAATCTTTTACCTTTGATTTCATCTCATTTTTATCACTCTATTATTCTAACAATAATTAAAATTTGTTCAAAAGCTGGTTTTGAGACCAAAACTTACAAACAGTAAAACTAACAACTTTACAAGGATTAATATTAATCGGTTTAACTTCTTTAAAACAGCTAGATTTCAGTAAAGTACAGATATAACACACAAAGTCAATTTTTATTTTCCTGGCATCACAGCTCTATGAAACAAGAATCGAGCTAAGATTTCCAAGAATAGCTATGATGCAAGAAGGAAAGTATGGCAATCAGTAAAAAAAAGGGGGATGGGATTTATC
This sequence comes from Zanna intricata, assembly GCA_010016005.3. Classification (NCBI taxonomy): domain Eukaryota; kingdom Metazoa; phylum Arthropoda; class Insecta; order Hemiptera; family Fulgoridae; genus Zanna; species Zanna intricata. The sequence continues at coordinate 21,180 of JAAAKQ030444094.1, forward strand.
AACATTTCATGTCCCAGGGACCCCAAAAACAAAAGAGTGGAGGGTAATGCTCATACATACATGCATTGGCATGTCTGAAGTTAAATAACTTTTGACTGGAAAAACCAATTTTGATAACATTTTATACTAAGACTTCTGTATATGGGGCAATTTGTTTGTAAAATTTTGGGGTCAATATCTTAAGGGGGGAGGGATTATTGAGTCAATTTTTTTTCAAAATTTTGTTAGTATAACTCAACTTTATATTAGCTTAGTACACAGGTGCATACTTATCTTACAATTATTTTTTTAATTTTCCCCAAAATTCCCCTTAACCAAAAATCAAAATAAGTTATCTTTTTATTTATTGCATATTTCTTAACAGATATTTTTAAAAGTCTTCCTTAGGCATAATAATAGTGCAAGCAATCCCCCCTAAAAAAAAAAAATATACATATACACAATTGGAGAAATATTGGTGGTGTGGAGCTGATCAATGTGTCAGATCAATTTTTTAATTTTTAAAAAGTGTTTTGTTTATTTCAACTTTTAATATTATTAAAATAAATTTTAGTAATATTACATTAAAATTTCATCATAATTTACCCACCCCCACTAAAAAAAAAATTAGGTAATTTTGATTGGCTGTACATTTTTTTGTGGATTTTTTTTTTAGTTCTTCCATTTAATATAGTAAATGTAGAAAAAGGAACAAAATAAAAAAGATACAGATTTAAACAAATTTTAAAACTTTTTATGATTTATTTTAACATATAATGAAAATTTTACATTAAAACTTCATCATAAATTAACCATTCCGTAAGAAACATATCTTAGGTAACCTTTATAATGTATAATTATTTTTCCACTACAAAAAGCACTAAAAAATAATAAAACTGATCTAATGGGTGCAGTGAGGAAAAATAAAAAGGGAATCCCTATAGATGTTACAAAACAGAAATGATAGCTTTGTATGAAAAGTCAGGGAAAATGATATTGAAATGGTAGTATGAGAAGCATGAAGTTTGTGTTGTCTAACACTCATAAACTTGAAGCAGTGGATGTTGTAAGAAAAGGTAAAAATTTAATGATTCCCTCAGTAATAAATGATTATAACATTTATATTGGAGGGGGGTCAATAAAGGCAATCAAATGCTGAGTGAAGGCGCCATAAAATATGGTATAAAAAAAAATTTCAAACATTTACAAAACATGTGTATACTCAATGTAAATGTTTTGCATAAAAAGTGTAGAGGACTAATTACATCATTATAGTTTAGGAAAGGATCAGTTAAGGTGATTGTTGACAAACACTATACTGATGCCGGCCTCCATGGCGCGAGTGGTAGCAACTCGGCCTTTCATCTGGAGGTCCCGGGTTCAAATCCTGGTCGGGCATGGCATTTTTCACACATGCTACACATAATTCATCTTCATCCTCTGATGTAATACTTAACTGTGGTTCCAGAGGTTTAAAAAAACTATACTGATAAACCTAAAGGGGGAAGGCCGCCAGTTGAAGAAGATCCCCTTCAACTAAAGGAATGTCATTTTCCAGAATATGTACCAGCCATCAAAATCAGAAAATGCTTTAAGAAGATGTGTTGTTTGTTCTCATCATAAGAAATGAAGGGATACAAGGTTCCAATGAGCTGAGTGTGATGTTGGGCTGTGTACAGAACCATGTTTTAAAATTTTCCATACTGTTAAAATGTTTTAAATTCTGAAGATATTTTTTATTTAAAAAAAATTTAAGAGTAAATTCATAAATAATAAAAACATTCATAAAGAATTTGTGTTATGGTTAATTTTTTGTTATTTCTAAACTTTGAATAAACTATCTTTTGCATGCTTAATATTGATTTTTGTATTACTTATTTTGCAATAATATTTATTTAAGGGAATTAAAAAAATGGATCAAAATAAATCAATTTAAAAAAGGGAAGAAAGAAACTGGTAAGGAGTTCAACTAAAAATAATTTATCTAAGGAAACAATTTTCAACAGAGAATTTTATTCTATACATGCTTGCCAAATTTTGCTTCATTCAATTGGAAACTGACAAAAAAATTATCTAGTGCAGTTTACACACGCATAATGTAAGTCAACAAACATTGTTATAGTAATATAACAGTCAAAAGCACTGTGTACTCTACTAACTGTCTGCTGCTGTGAAATTACTCTTCATTACAAACACATTTACTTTGAATTAATATATGAGGTTTTATACTACAGTACAATGAAAACTAATATCACTACTTACAGCAGAAGTAACTTATTTTACAAACATACTGACATCTCTCATGACGACCACCTTCGTAAAAAAAAAAAAGTATTTCTCAGAAACATAAATAAACTGCAGTAGACAATGTTATTATTGCTCTCTAAAATGACCACTCCCTAACCCAACTGAGACCATCAAATATTTATAAAAGGCGACAACTAATTTGTCGCTTCTTTTTGGTATAAAAATAAATGTTGGTACAAGTCTAATAACACATTAGAAGAAAATTTTAGTTCTAGTACAAAAACTTTTCAATCATTTATAAAAATAAATTGAAATTAAAAAAAAAAAAATAAGACAAAATTTTTTATAGTCGTGTACGCCAAAGATGTTTATAATATTATCATAGCCTACTTTACAGAATGCATACTTCAAATATTATCAGGCAAATAAAAACAGCTAGTGAAACTAATTGGTGGTAGACACAATAAAAACTTAATTTTTGATTTTGTCACTATTATAATCAGTTTTGTGTAATCATACACTTTGGTTTAATATTGGTATTTTTATGTGTTTTCTTTTTTAATTTTTGTTACTACACATTTTTTTTAAATTTCATTAGGAAAATTTATAGAAAAAACAAGATCAAATCATTGAATTTAGAAATACAATTAAGCTATTGAAAATATTGTATGTTGACTGTCACAAAGAAAATTAGCAGAAAATACAATTATGGTAAAACATAAACCCAAAATATTTTTTCAACTCTATAAAAGAGTGAATGATTGATTAAACTTTGGTCTGATTTGAAGGTGCCCATGGTTGAAGATTATCTATTAATCGTAAACTTCTAAACTTCCACAAGAAAAAGAAAAAATTATGCAAACCAAGTCATTTACTGTAAGTAGTGGTTGGTTGGAAAAATTCAGCAGCCAAACCATATTATTTAAAAAAATTTATATGTTGAAAGTGAATCTGTTAGTGAAAACACAGGGACAATGGTTGCAACAGTGGCCATTGTTAATAAAAGGCTAGTCTCTCATGGAAATTTACAATGTTGACTTGAACATCAATGGGATTTTTTTATTAGCTCTACTGAAAGTGGCATTCAAAGGTACTAATGCATGTGGAACCAAAAAGATAAAACAAACAATAACAGTGAGTGATGATGTATACTAGTGATATAAAATAAAAAGCGACAAGATTTTTAAAAAATGTCAATATTTCCAAAATTAAAGTAGAATGGTATACAGATCAAAGAAAGGCTTCGATGACGAACTCAATTTTCATTGATTGGTTTAAAAAGTACAAGGAAAACAAAATAGAAAGTGCTGGTAATTTTGGACAATGCCCATGACGCTTGAAACTGTCATTAAGTAACATTTATTTATTGTTTTTTTTTGGTTAAGTATTTTAAATCACAACAATTAGATTTTGGAATAATTCAGTTGTTTAAAATTCCTTTTTTGTTGTTCTTGATGAAATTCTTTGATAAATGTAGTGGAATAATGTAAAAGGATGCATAGATTAATATGGATAAAAAAATGGTAAAAAAAAGTTTTAAGAAAGGTGGTATCGACTAAAAATATGCAAGATAAAAAACTATAATTTTAACTGAAAATGAAGTAGTAAAACTAGGTCAGCAGATCGGATTGACATTGATGTTTCCTTTAATGAAGACAAAGAGGTTGAAAATGAAATTAAAACAATTAGGTTGTAATTTTGGTAATAATAAAACTGTCATCTTACTTTATGAGGTTCACAAGAGAAAAAGAACTTACTTGTTAGAAAAAGAAGTGATTAAACAAAAGAAAAGGAAGTCAAGTAGGCAGACTTTGCTGAACGAACAAGTAATAAGCATTTTTAGAGATTAGTAAACAAAACAAAGTGTTATATTTACAGTATTTTTCAATGTATACTTCATTTGACTAAAATGAAAAATTAATTAACTCCTCCTCTTCCATATTTACTTTCATATTCAATATTTATTTCTTATTTTTCAAAATTTATTAATATGTTCTGAGAACCTGTTTCATCTTTTTATTAATATTTTTCTCTTTACCATTATTGTCATCAACATATTGTTATCCAGGTTATTACAGTAATATGTACATTGTTTGACTAAATCTGTATAATTTTAATGAAAATTATTTCTTCTGTACTTACAATTATGATTTTATTTATTAAAAGCATTAATTTCCGTAAATCTTTAACAGGAATTATTATGGCCACATCGACAGTCATGTTCTCTAAGCCGACCAACTCTACAAATGATCAAAAATCAACTGGAGCTGGAGCCTGTCATCTGGGCAAGTTCACTGTATTCTTGTTAATACAAATTGCATAATACTCTCCTTCACATTTAGAACAAACAGTTCTGGACCTACTTCTGCTCTGTGTGTAATTCTTTCCTCTTTCAGAGTACACCCAATAAGTTTTTTCACTTTTCCCTAGAAGCTTTTCCAAACCAGGAAAGCAAAGGTCTTTACCTCAGCATTCTGTAACTATCTGTTCCTTCCTAAACCAATCTTCTGCAATTGTTACCTGCAATGGAAACTATAAATTATACCAAACAGGCTTCATGTTGTTCGGAAAGTTTTCCTTGTATAAAACATAAGCATTCAAAACCATTCTAGCAGAAAGGTTAAAAAGCTACTTTCTTCCAGTATTTTAAAGCCCTTCATGTCAACTGAATCTATTCCTTCTCTATTATAGTTCATTATTGTGCTACATATAATACCTCATTTTTTATCTGTGTTATATACTAGCCATGAAGGTTTCTTCATTGTGTAACATTTAAAAATTTTTTATATTAGTAAAAAAATTATCAGAAAAACATAATAGGTTTATCTGAAATAATTACTAATTGATAACTTTTCAACTACTACGTATCCCAGATCCTTATATGTTATTTGTTTTTTGTCATGATCACTTTTAGCTTCCTTGTAGCAAAAGACTCAGTATTTATACAATGAGTTACACAAAACCAAAATTTTTATTCATCAATGATAGTGCTTATTGGACATTTACTGCATGAGACTAGTGTGATTCATTATGCCAATAAGGTCTTCATAGACAGATAATTGCAGATGTACAAGGCAACAACTCAACAAAATTCTTATAATTATAAATATAACTATAATAATTCTTATTTAAAAGATTGGAATTTCTGGCAAGGGTTATAACCAGACTGTTTACTTCTTAGCAGTTTACTGTTGTTACCATATGAGGAAACTAACAGACTAAAATGTATTTCTTTTATACATTTTTGTGAATCAAGGCGTGCTTTGAAAACTTTGATTTATACACCAATCGGATTTAATAGTAGGTTTGTGTAACAGTCCCATATGTTGTAAAATAACAGTGAAAGCCTACATTTCACTGACAAACAGGTATCCATGAAAGACTGTGAAGTAAGATGTGCGGTCCTTTTAGATGAAATTGTTTGTTCAGCATACCTACTATTTCTTTCAAAATTATCTAATATACTATGTTTTGATGTTCAAGGAGGACAATGTTCCATTTAGAACTGAAAAAAGGTGGTGAGCTCTACAACTAGTGGAGCAGTAGATATTAGGTGCACCAGGTGTTGAATAGAAAACAATGGATTGAATATTGGATGATTTCATTGCGCTTTAATACAAGCTACTTTAGTGCATTTTATTTGATTCAGTCTATTTGAAAGGGATTGATAACCTCTTTCTAACAGTAGACTGACCACAGGACCTAAATGAAAAGCACCTGTAACAAAGACAGATAAATGAATGATGGGCAGAATCTAGCATTCAAAGAACAGTAGACCTAGCACACGAATAAGCAACACAGCCAAAGTCCAAGTGGGAACGGATTGGAGCTTGGTAGAAGCACAACATGCACACTTCATCAGCTCCCCCAACAAATAATACATAAAACTCTCAGCATGTCCAACATTTTTAAACATTTTACTTTCAGCTCCTTTATATGTGTTCTCCACATTAGTCATTGGTCAAACTGCATTCCTAAAAATTTAATCCGTATGTACGCTTTAATTGATTCACAATGTAAAATGTAATATTGAGGGTCATTATCTTCCCTGAATTGTGAAAAGCAGATGAATTTAGTTTTCTTCAGAGAAAATGTGAATCCAATTGTTTTGCACCATGAATTCAAACAATATTGTGTAGCAGCTTCTTGCTAGTATCTAACGTTTAAGATGTTATATTAATTGAGAAAACATCAAAAAATAAAGAATACATAATTGGTTTTCGCACGCACTTCGTTACATGATTTGGCTACAGCAAACAAAGTAACACTTAAGACACTTACCTGAAACTCTCTGTTTTCTAGTATGAAACTTTCAGATACCATTGTTCTAACTCAAACTCAGAACGACCAACTACTGAGGAAACCCTAGATAAATACTATGGACACCCCATTCATTAAGTATATCTAGGATTCCTCTCCTCCATGCCATGTTATATGCCTTTTGTAAATCAAAAACTACAGTAACCAGGTTTTGGCAGAATAAAAAGCAGTTTTGTATAGCAGCTTCCTGGGCAACAACATGATCAATAGATAATCTACTCTGGCAGAAACCACATTGTTCTGGGGCATTCAGGGCGTATCTCTTAAGGTACCACACTAAATGATGGTTATTAGCACGGTGTAGGAATTTGGCTGAATAGATGATCCTAACTGATATCAGAATTTAGAGGAAGATGTAAGTTGCAGATACTCATTTGAAATGGTGCCAATATTTTCACTGAGACTGCAGGGATGTTTGTCACTAGTGGGACATAGGTGGCTAAAATAATTTCTCTCAGGAATACAGCCTAGTCTTGTTCTTTGGCCAAATCACAGCAGAAGATTGCTGGAGTCAAGTGTATTCTGGGGCTCCAATACCCTTTATATATTCCTTTCCTATAAATCCAATAATTAGAAGCTTCAAACTTTGCTCGTTGTTATTAACGTCAACTAGAAGAGTGCCACTACTAACTTTTTTAATGGATTTTGGTGAGCCACAAGCTGTTACTACACACTTACTTATTAAAAATGGAGAAACTTTATTAAAGTATATAACTTCCTCTTTACATCTAACAACATGGAAATGCATATCAGCTATTTGAACTTTTTCTGCTACGTTTCTAATTTCTTCATCATATCTTAAGCAAACAGGATCGGTTTTACCGCTTTTTTACCCCTGGATTTGTTGGTTTTTTCAAGTAGACCAACAAACATTACACTGACATACGATTCCCATCAAGGTGATTAAAAGGACCACTTTAGCAGAGTACATGTGTACTTGAGCTACAGCTAAATACAAGTGGGATCGCCCAGGTGCCCAGAGGACATTGTTCAAGACTCACTATATAGAGCCATCCACCCTTCGGCACAATAGTTTCCATCTTGGGTTACATTTTCATTTCTTAAGGTAATTTCATAGTTGCATATTGTATATGCAACTATACATATACAATACTCAAGAACACTGCACAAATTACAACATATACCCTTACACAACATCCTACACTGTTATTACATTTACACTCGGTGTTGCCGGATCCTGGTCAGGCATGGCATTTTTCACACACGCTACGATTCATTCATCTCATCCCTCTGAAGATATACTTAATTGCGGTTCCGGAGTTTAAAAAAAAGAAGAAAAAGAAAGAAGTATAGCAACACCATCGAGTGTAAATGTAATAACAATGTAGGATGTTGTGTAGTTGTGTAAGGGTATACGTTGTAATTTGCTTAATGTTCTTGTGTATTGTATACAGTTCGTGTTCTGCAGCTCTAAGTGTAATGGGAAGAAAAGCTCAGAGGCTAAGCCCATGGGGATAGCAATTCCAAATTCTGCTTCCAATCTGTTATACCCATTCCTCTTTTAGGATAATTTCTACCCTATTTTTACACTTACTTCCAATCTACAGCAACTTATAGCCTCCTCTTACTTACTCCCCTTCCCATGCCATTTTGTCTTGCTCAAACTTAAGATATGCAAATCTTTTAGCAATCACATTATCCAGTACTGCCTTCAAATTGCAGTCAATGTCCCCACACTCACCATTCCAATCTTTAGCTTTTATATGTGCCTCTCAATCTATTTGCCTATTATAAATAGATTATCTTAAAAATGCTCTAAAACAGCATCTTATAACTCTACATTAAATTTATTACTTAATTTATGAAAAAAAAGGCATATATTTTCTCACACTACACAATACCATGATGAAATAATTATCTTACACTATTTTGTCAACGTTGAAAAACTATTATTAGTCAGCTATAACTGAAATAGAATTATATTTTTTTTACCTGCATCCGGTATTGTAAGCAATGCAGCAACTGCTCTCATTGCTGACCTTTTTAATTCATCCTGTTTTTCATATTCCTGTTTAACTGAGTTTGCTTTTACTTTTAATGTACAAGTATGACGTAATGGATCCACTAGTCTTTCCAGCCCTATATAAAAAACAATTTGTAAAAAAAAAAAATGTTAGTTACAGATATTAGTATAAATGAAATAGTCATTCTAAAATTCAAATGTAGAAATTAGAATTAAACTTATGTTGCAAGAGAGTGTAGCTATGCTCCTTTTATTTTTAACTCTATAAACCATCTTGGATACTGAATTTTTTATATCTTAGTTGACTGAAAATTCTTCAAAAATGAATCTTGGTTCTTAATACTCTAACCCATACTGTGTGGATATAATCTATAATATATGATTATAAATTACATTCACACATCAAAATACTTTGTAATATATTTTTAAACATAAGACAATAAACTTTATTAAAAGAAATTTTGAAAGGGTTTAATAAAAAAAAATGTTTGTAATATATATCATGAATTTGGACATCAATTATATATATATATATATATATAAATCTGATTTTATAGCCAAAAGCCACAAAATTGATACCAGATCAATTTTCAATATCTGATTTAGTAATAAAAATTCTTAAACATCATAAAAACAAAGTATTATCAAATTATATGTAAAAAATGAGGCAGTTATTTTATAGCAAAATTGTTCAATTTAATATTTTCAAAAATATATTATCAAAGTTTATTTTTACAGCTACCTAAAGAGAATAAAAGAATGCAGAAATAAAACTAATTAAACAGCCCTGGTAGAAGGTTGTGTGGCTTAGTATGATCGGAATGTATGATTATAATCAAAATTTTTAATTGCAAACTGATAAATCCTACATCAGAATAATTCTATTAGTAAACAAAGAATCTGCTCCTAACCAGAGATTAAAAAAGAAAACAAAATAGTGCATAACATTAGTGATATTCATCTCTGCTGGATAAAATTATTATGAATTCAAAATCATATAAACAAAGAAATCTATTTTGAACTGTGTGGATATAATCTATAATATATGGTTATAAATTATATTTATATGGATCAAAATACTTTTTAATATATTTTTAAATGTAAGACAATAAACTTTATTAAAAGAAATTTTGAAAGGCTTTAATAAATCCAAAAAAACACGATTAATATATATCATGAATCTAGATATCAATTATTAGCAGCAAGTGCCATTAAATATACAGAAATATAATTATAGTTTATTTAAAAGAATACTTACAGTGAACTAGAATAGCTACAACTTTAGAAAGAAGGCAGTCATTTTGTTAAGAGTAAACATAGCTTGATTAACAAAGGTACTAAATTTGTTAACAAGTATCACTCAAAGTTTATCAGAAACCAAAATGACATTAAAAAAGTTAATTAGTAAATGAAATGGCATTAAAAAAAGTAAAAATTTCTTTTAACTGATGATGTTTGCTCAGTTGGAGTTTCTAAATAATGGAAGCAGTTACCATATCCAGCCTCAATAATCACAAAAGTAAACTATATCTAGAGCTTGATCATTTTTTTGTTACATTTCACATGTATAATAACAAAATATTTTTATCAAATTTAGTATTTTTTAACAAAAATGTTTTCCAATTGCCTCACTGTCTAATTTTCTCTGTGTGATCAAGTATTATTGTGCAAAAACAAAATCTTGCATGATAGCTTCCCACAGTCATTTGATTTTTATAACTCGATTTAAGATTATTTTAATGTTTCATATATGTATTGGCATTTACAGTAGTTCCACAATCACTAAATTTGACAAGTAAGACATCCTCTTTTCCGCAAAAAAAGCATTGGGCATAAGGTTTTTTTACCAAACATTGTTGTTTGAACTTCATCTAGATGATGAATGCTGCCATTGAATTGACTGCTGTTTTGTTTCAACATTTGAAGGACGGAATTCAGTTTCATCTCTGGTAACAATGTGATCAAAGAATTGATCAACTTCATCTTTGTAATGCTGCAAAAATTCATATACTATAACAAGACTTTTTTTCTTATCTGTGTTAACATTCTCGACACCAGCTGGCACACAATTTTTTATAATCCAATTTTTCAGTCAAAATTTCATAAATCAAAGATCAAAGACAACTATGACCCAATGAAAAGCCAGTTCATTTTCTTGAATTTTTTGTCAACATTTTCAATCAAATCATCCATTATCACAGTCGTTGCTGGCTGCAACGTTCATCATGTTCATTTATCTTCCTTGAAATGAACAGCATCAACATTTTACCTTAGTATCAATGACAACATTTAGCCCATAAATGTTACCTGTAAATTTCAGCTACAAAATTGGTTTTTGCCAAAAAAAAAATCTGTTACTTCTTTGTACTTCATCCTTGGCAGGATCACAAGTTTTAGTACTGATTATAAATGGATGAATATAAATTACTAATAAAAAAATGATTAAACTATTACTGCTAACAGCTGACTATTGACTGAAATAACTGAGCTATAATACTAAGTAGAGCCATCTACTTACATCACATATATAAGCGACAAATTCAAAACAGACCTTAATTTAAAAACATAATTTATATGTTCACAAAAACAATTATGATATGTAAGCGATTTTAATATTCCTCCTTTATGGAAGGAACTAACTTTAATCATCTGTAAGAATTAATAAAACTATTTAGCATATAAAGATCATGTATGTTGTAATTTTCTTGATTACATGGTGCCAGTTATATTGATAGGGGTACTGGTAATTAAAGAATTAGCAATATTAAAGTTACTAAAGCTAAATGCAATTAAAGTAGGATTCTCAATTACTGGGTTCTATATCCGTGACAGAAATTGAAAGCTCCTAGCAAAAATGGACATCTGACTCAATTCATTCCATTTCAATTTTGCTAACAGTGTATAAATAGTAAATGCAAAATATGAGGTTTGTTCAAAAAAAGATTTAAATTAGTTAAGACTTAGACTAAAAAAAAAGTTTTTAATTACTTACTAAAAGAGATAGATATTTAGTGACTTGCAGTTGGCAGTAATATATTCCGCATAACCTCCTCTGCAATGAAATATTCACTGTTGATATCCCATTTAGTTTTCATGTTATTGTTACCAGAGTGCAACATGTTTAAGTGTTAGCAGCGATTTTGAAATGTGCGATTTTTTGATGATTGAACATTTGTCTCAATGTCATAGCGTCCCCGTAGTATCATATAGACCCCATCTCTTATGATCCTTTGCACGAATGTTTCATTCTCATCAGCGTATTCAAGGAACTCCTGACAATCATAGATTGATGCTCTTTCTGTTGTTCGGTCATCAAATAAGGAACAGACTTTGTTGTAACTCTGTGCATGTTCAATTTTTCAGTAAAAATGTCATGGCATGATCCATCAACATACTAACCCTTCCTGCAAGTTCTTTGACAGTCAATCAGCGATTTGTCAGATCATTGATTTTCTGAACATATGTGTCATTAGTTGAAATCAAAAGCCTTCATGGTCGAGGGTCATTTTCAACTGACTCACAATCATTTTTTAGTAGTGAAATCGCAGCACTGTGTGCGACCCGAGCATCATCTCCGGAAGCTTGTTTCAAAACTTGAAAAGTTTCTGTAAGAATTTTCCCCAGTATCATTGCTCCTGAACAACGCACATCATAAAAATTGCTACTAACACTTAAAACAAGTTGGACTCAAATAACATTAACTTGAAAACTAAACGAGATATCAACAACTAAGAACATGTTACACAGGAGGTTATGCGGAACACAATGCTGTCAAATGCATGTCACTAAATATCTCTGTTGATACGTAGTTAAAAAAGTTCAGTCTTTTTTTTAACAACATCGCACACTTTAATATACACTCCATTAACCCCTTGCACTTCGTTAAATGAACTCCTTGTCAGGAACAGACATATATTTTTAAATCACAATACAGATTTTATACAATTAGATGGATATCAATATACTTTAAGAGTTATCTAAACTAGAAAATTAAAAAAAGGGTTACACATAACATATACAATTTTAAAATCCTATTCATTGATCAATAATGTACAGCTACCATCCTTGGCGCAAGGATAGGCACCTGCTGCCTGGAGAGGGTCTTGAAACTTTTCTTTGGGTGAAGTTGTTTATCTTATAAAGAAACTCCCCTCTCTCAGCATGTGTCCAAGAAATATGGTTCTTTTTTTATACCTACCCTTTTTCCATTCTAGACTTTCTCTGTGGATGAAAATCTGACTATACTTCAAGCTGAGGATTCTGATACTACTGTGGATTTATTGCGTTCTTGGTATTATCTGAAGAGAGAGCTACAAGATTTGGAGACCTATTACAGATATGTTTGATCTGGTGGCTAAACAATAAGCTTAATGCTGAAATGCCAATCATATATCAGGGTCTTCTAATATCTCTTAAAGTATAAATAAATAAGAAGTCTTCTTTTCTTTTTATTTTGCACTAAACATAAACACGTGTGCATTTGTAACATCTGGTTGCTAACATTGCATGCATATGAACTCAAAGACACTGCCTTATTAAAATGAGAAAAACAGAGATTTGAAAATACTGATTACCTTTATGTAACAATCTTCACCATGTATTACTTAAGATAACTGGTGAACAAATTTTCATTGTTTTATTAAGAATATATAATCTTACAGAAGTTAGACATACTACATAGAAATATATATTTATATCTTGATAATTTATAACAAATTACTTGACTGTACATAATAGTATACAGAAATATGTAACACATAAATGTTGATGGATGACTTTAAATTATTAATACAGTAGAGTAACAACAATTGCAACATCAATGTAAGATTAATAATATAATTTTAGAGAAATAAATTTAATCAATAAATAAAAATAACTTGAAAACAAACTACATCTTATAACACAATTAATTTTTAATACAGAAATTTTAAAGCAACCACTTGGTAATTTTTCCCAGAAAACATATACTAAAATTTAATATGATTAATAATGTCTCCGTCATATCAAAATATAGTAATTTATGAACACAATTTAATATATTATCATTAAACTGATAAAATTTGGAAATTTTTAGAAATGCTTTTAAATTAAATAGAAAATGTCTAATTTAAACCATTATTTTAATGTACTGGCATTAATTATGTGTTTTAACATATAATTTTTATAGCAACTGTAAAATAAAATATGTTAAAAGTTCATCTATAGTAAATTATCATGGCACAAGAATGTTTTTAATTATGAATCTTATTACAGTATTATTACTTATACGTGTCTATTATTACTATTACTTATTTTTTAAGTTAAAAAGCTAACTTATTTATATGTTCTTTTCATTTAGTTATGATTTTAATATATTTAGGATTTAAAAACAGATACAGCTAAAAATTTGCAGTGTTTTGCTATAGACATGAGGTTCAGTTATTCATCATATCATTTGTCACAATCATTATCAATGGATTAATAGAAAATTAATAATTATTTGCACTACTTTTAAGTGGAAAAATAAATATTTACTAATATGGTTCATATGAAAAATTTAACAGACATCTTTCCTTGGAGTTTGCATAACAGAGTTGAATGGGTTCTGCCCATCTACATTTATGTTTAGAGGGCAATGTAAATATACATTTTTGTTTTGTTAACAAAATATTTTCTAATAGAAAACTATAATTTTTGAATATTAAATTTCATTTTTATTATTTTATTTCTAAAGATTTATATACTCACTTTGTAGAACTGCAGTGGGTGTTAATTGAGCCAATCTGGCAACCATTAAATAAGTTAACATTTTTATATCATAATGATCCTTTAAACCATGCTCAAGGTGATTAAGGAACTCAAATATGTCTAGGCGATCCAAACAAGAATCCAATAAAGTATACATACACTCAAAAGCAGCCTTACGTATATCCAATCCATCATCAACTGTATGTTTAAATGGTCCCATTTCTACCTCTCTAATCAGCTCTTTCTAAAAGAAAATGCACATCAAACAAATAATAAGAAAATATTTGTATCAAAACATGTTACATGAATTTCATTTAATTGAGAATTCTGTGACAATGCCAGTCCTGATACAAATTATTACTATTTTTCAAAATATATTTCAAAAAGCAACTGTGACAGCTAGTTATCCACTAACGAAATGGCAGCAACTTGGAGCAGTAAAACTACATCACCCATTTAAGATGAATGATCTACGGAAACAGGTTTATTAAATGTTGGTTAATGAATACTGATGACACATTAGTATTTTAATAATCTTTCTTTATAACATTAAAACTATCTTTATTATAATTACAATTTGGCAATATTAATTAATACTAAGCAGCATCAAAAATGTTCTATGTAATTACATATTTTTAATTGATAAGACCACTGGTTAATAGAATGTATGTCAGTATAAGTATAGATCAGTATAAAACCTTTGCATAACTCTTGTAGACTCTGCCAGCTCTTGTAGACTTCCTGGAACTTCTCAACGCGAACCTCCTTCAGGTGTCTTTCATCGCTTCTACCGTCCCAAAATGGTTGCCCTTTAAGCTTCTCTTGAGCTGTGGAAACAGAAAAAAATCTGCTGGTGCTAAGTCGGGACAGTAGGGTGACTGGGGCAGCGTTGTCACACTGTGATCAGCGAGGAATGCAGGCACAACAGAGACGGTGTGAGTGGCGCATTGTCGTACTGCAGTCCCAACTTGCTGCTGATCCCTTTTTTGATGCGAACCACCCATTTTCGCAGCCTTTAGAGTAAAAAAAGACAATGAACAGTGCCTTTGCTTGTGATTTGGACATTCTTGCTTTTTTCGGCTTTGGGGATGCCTTCCAAACATTGTCTTTTGGATTCAGGGTTGTATTCGAAAACCCAGATCTTGTCCCCCGTAATCACATATCCAAATAACTTGGGTCACTTTCACAATGTTCCAAAAGATCTTGTGTGATTGCCAAACGACCAGCATTTTGTTCATCCGAGAGCACCTTTGGAACCATTTTTGCGCACACCTTCTGCATGCACAAATCTTCTGTAAGAATTTGATGCACTGCAGTTTTCGGCATGTTACAATCGTCAGCTATCAGCCGCACGCTTAAATGTCGGTCCGAGTTCAAAAGTTCTTAAATTGTTTGCACATTTTCATCTACATGAGACATGGCCGGGCATCCAGGGCATTGTTCATCTTCAATGTTCTCTCTTCCCTCCTGGAACATCTTGTGTCACCAGTAAATCATGTTTTGAGGTATAACATCATCACCGTAGGCTTGACGACAGTCTTGGAGCCTGATTTGCCAAGCTTTACACAAAACTTTATCGCGTATTGCTGAAATGTTGCATCTTGAACTCGTGATGCGATACTCAAATAGAGATTCACATTAAGATTGATCCACACTGGGCTATGGGCAAGAAACAACTGCTGACTGAAGTGTTGCCTTCCCAAGACCCAACATCAAGTTTTCCCCCACCAGTTGCATTGCTGTAGCACTCTGGCGCAGCAGGAAAAAAACATTCTACTTATTTTCTGGACGAACTTTATATAATAAACCCCTATATTTCATCACTTCATTCAGAAATTTCCAAAGCTAAGGACACTTAAAAATTTCTCCATACCAAACAATAATGTTGGCAAAAACAATTTCTGTTTTAAAAGTTTTTATTTATTCTACATAACAAGGTTCTTATTGTACTCAAATCAGATTTTTAGGAAACAGGGTGATATAAGTATTATTTAATATTATAATATTTAAATCTATTTAAAATTAAACTACTTATAATTAGAACTAAATCTGATGAGTCATTTTTTACATAAATTTCATTACTAAGATTATGCATCTTAATCTGCAACCGTAGATAAACCAATCATAGAAAAACACACTAAGTTTGTCCCAATATTCACTTTGGTTTAATATGGCTTCTATTTGTAATGCGACATACATCCCACGTGACGTCTATTTCATTTCAGACTATAGTCAGCAAATTGGGCATTACCTCTGACATTAATGCTACAGCATTAATTTGAAGTCTGAGCTCAACAAGCTCAGTGGGCAAGGGTGGTGGTACATAATCCCAATCTTTAATGAAACCCCTCAAGAAAAAATCTAGCAGGCTCAAATCTGAGGAGCAAGGTGGTCATCCAATTGGACCTTCATGACCAATCTAACAATCTGTGACTCGATTGTCCAGAAAACCTTGGATTTGTAGCTGGTAGTGAGGTGATGCCGTTTGTTGCTTATAGTTAATAGCATCCATCCTGGTCATTATCATCTAAGTAAGGAATTAGAAAATTTTGAAGCATAAAAAAAAAAACAATACCATTTATGGTAGCCTCCTGGACGAAGAATGGGCCATACAGTGTTTGTTTTCTTAGGGCACAAAACTTTGACCTTAGGGCTATCATGAATGTACTGTAAGGTTTAATGAGAGGTTTTGCTACCCTCATATTTGGCAGTTATGGGTGTTCACCTTGCCAATGATGTGTAACACTGACTGATCACTAAAAACTACATGTCTAAATATGTATTGTTATCTGTAATTATATCCATCACTTCCACACAAAAAGCTGCAGCCAAACAACTTTATTGTTATCTGTAATGTGTTGAACTACGGCTAATTTGTATGGCTTCAAGTGCAATCGTTTACATAAAAAGTGTCAAACAGTTATTTATGGAATGTTAGTCTCACATGACACATGTTGAGTTGATTTCTTTGGACTGCATGCAAAGCTTTGTTCAAGTTGTTTTACAACAACTTCAGTAATGTGTGAATGTTCTGGTGATTTTTTATGTTGAACAGAACAACCTGTCTCAACGAAGGTTTGGTGCCAAGAATAAACTGTACGCCTACTAGGAAGCTTCCTACCACAATATCTATGAAAATTACTTTGAACTGCAGACTGTAAAACTAAAACGCACAGCAAGCAAGTTCAGCACTAGTAAATGTATACCTTTTTAACACTGGTGGCCGAATTCGATACTAATGAACTATTTCATTTGAAAGAAATAATAATGAATTACTTTGAGAAACTAGTGAACTGTTTTGGTAAAAATTTGATGTCTTGCTATGAAATGAGATCTCAAACGAATCTGTAAGTTATCTAAATAATTTTTTTTAGGTTTTCAAGTTGTGAAGTTCTTTTGGAAAGCTTGCTCAGCATAATATATAAAATAAAGGATTATTTTAAACTAGGGAAACAGGTGCTCCACCCCCTTGATCTCCGCAGACAAAATTCCTTGAGGAATTTCATTCCTCATGGTTGTGAAAATTAATATAGATAAATAACAATTAAAGCCTGAAAAGCCCTCTATCCTCCAACATTTTCCTCATTCTTGATGTAGAAGCTCTGATACACTCCTGCTGTATAGATGAAGTTGCAGCTCAAGTTTGGTGTAGTGCTCTCAGTCAGCAGCTAATCGTGAATCGTGGACTTCAGTTGTTTAAGAGGACTGAGATACTTTTAGCAGACTCTGAACAATAAGAAAGGTTACTTCTCTTTCATAAAGGAATATTTTTTTTTAACTTCTAACAATCCAATATCGACAGCCAAAATAAACAATCAAAATTTATAAAAGGGTCACAAAATGTGCTAATTTAAGCTAATTACAATAATAATAATAATAATAAAATACTTTACAGATTAGATGATTAGTGAACAGATTTGAACTCTGAGATCTTTTATTTCTGCACCATAGTAACAAAAATATCATGAAGAAAAAAATTATTTTTTCTTTAATATCTAACTCCCATTAGAGATATATTGATAATTTAATCAGGATATAATGACTAAGCCTTTAATATATAAATCTCCAGAAAGTTTTATTAAACTCTGTCCAGTATTTTTTTGCATAATGAGTGAAGAGACAAACCTAGTGTTAACATTTTATTATCAGTTATGAGTAGATATATTAGTTACCTAAAACTATCATTAAATAATTACAGAAATCTTATCTAGAATTACCTTAAATATTCTTTAAAACTTCCATCATATCATCAAGTTTCCTTTTCTAACCTCCAAATTTCATTCTGCTCTTCTTCATAAGCAAGAAGAACAGAACACATTATTTGCTGTGAAACTGACATGAAGTCATAAAACTATTATTATACAAGAGAAGAACATTATTCTTATTCATGAGAATACAGGCAGTGTTATTAGTATTTCTATGAAACACCATTGTAAATTAGAACATAAAAACATTTTGGAACAATCTATCATAAAGCACCACTTTAAGAAGACGGGGAATAATCAATTTCATTATTGACAGGCTATGTACTACACTGAGAAGGCTAGGGAAACTCTGTATCATGTCTGGAAGTCCTGAGAAAGATTTAAGTACAAACCCTAAACTCAAGAGCCAATCTGGAATTGAAAATTCAACAGCTCAGTGTGAATTTCATTATGAATTTATGATGTAAATTGTTGTCAGCTTCATTTGTTGACTAGAAAAACAGTATAAGTTTTATATGGAAATGGACAAAATTATTAATAAAGACTTTCTCAATATGATTGTAAGAAAGCTTCATTGGTAATGATGCAGTTAACTTTATAATTTAAAAATTAGAAGCATGCAAAAACCAGTGGTATAAACAGAATTTGTAACTCCAAAAAAAAAAAAAAAAATGTTCTTTATACCCTTAGCTTTGTCGATGTATGGTGGGCACTCCTAGCTTTGTCATCGTTCTTTAATAAGATGAGTGTAAGTGGTATTACAAACCTAGATATTTCAAAAACTACCTGATGCCACAGTTATGATATGGAGTCAAATTTCATTTTCTGATAATAATAATAATAAAAAAATTATGTATCACCCCATTAATTCTAATGACCACTTATTATCACCTCAAATAGTTGGTCTGGATTAGTTATAATGGAATAATAACTTAGTCAATCATGTCTCTTCATCTAAAACTATAACATCTCTTTATGGAGTTACATTAAACAGTTAATATATGTTCCTGCAACTTTTGAGAAGCTATAATTGGGTCATAGGTAAGCTGGCAAAAGTAAATAAAGGCATTCATAAGTATGTCTGATGTGAGATTTAGCACACCCGGTAAGAATCCCTGTCAACACATATGTCCAAAGGTTCATCCAATTTTTGCACGGGTTTTTATTTCGTGACCGATTGGACCTTGAAAAAAAATAACCCTCCAATATCCTAAAATGCTTTACTTTCATGTCTTATAGAAAATCTACTTTCCTAACTTTTTTGTTCAGTGAAACGTTTTTTTAACAATTAAGAAGCACTTTAAAATTAAATAACATTTCCACTTATTCAGCATTAAAAGATAGTTTTACTCTTAACTGTTCAAGGATATGAAGAATATGTCTTAATTTTTACAAAATTATTTCATAATAATCAAATGAAAATAAATTTTTTAAGAATTTTTTCATCAGGTAATTAAGTACCAATGTTTCTTCTAGACTTAGTTATTGCAGATCTGTTTAAGATCTTTTGGGGCTTTAAAGGCAGTTATTTTTGTGTAACTTTTGTTGTAAGCACAGTGACGACTGGTATAAGCTATCTGGTATGATAGTTTAAATACCTACTATACTGAAAAAAAATTATTTAAAGAGAAATTAAATTCTTGCTTTTCACATCAAAATTCACTTTCATGCTGCTACACAGCTGCCAATTAAAACCAGTGAAGTTATGCTATACCCAGTGAACTTCATCAAAATGATCTTTGTTTATACACTTCAGGAAGTCATTAAATGAGATAATGTTTCAAAAAAAGTTCAGTTCTGTCTGATATACGATAACAAGCAATTTTTTTTTTTAAATAAACAAAAAAGCCAGAAGAATAACAAGAAACATACACCACACTTGTCTCCTGGATTATATACGAGGGTTGTTTTTTAAGTAAGGGCTGTTAGCGCGTATAGTTCTCTATTTCGCATTTATGCCGCAACGAGCTGCCGCGCCACTTACCAGCATCCTTTGTGAACAAACTCACGCCAGTTGCAGCTCTGTAGCTGAAGTGTACGCTTAGTTGTGCATCTTTAAAATTTTTAAGATTATTGAATTGCCCGCCGTGTGTGAGATACAGTCAGTCATACATTTTTTGACTGCGAAAAAAAACATATCGACCGCAGACATCCATCACCAGATAACTGAAGTTTATGGCCCTAATGCAATGAGTGAAGGTAAAGTGCAGAAATGGGTTAGAGTTTAAAGGTGGTTGTGAAAATGTCCATAATGAAGAATGCTCAGCCTGGCCCTCTATGATCACTGATGATTTGGTGGCCCAGTTGAAACAAAAATTTGTGAAGATAGACAGTTCACAATAACCACACGATATACCACTTGGAACAACAAACAACTCAGATGCCTATGTGAAAATTTAAAGATAATCTCCGATGAGCAATTCAAAACAAAAGACGCAGCTTGCTGTCAAAAGGAATTTTACTCCTCCATGAGAATGCAAGGCCTCACACTGCTCATGTGACTCGGGACTTGATCGAATCTTTTGGTTGGGAAGTTTTTGACCATGCACCATATAGCCCCGGCCTTGCTCCCAGCGATTTCCACCTTTTCCGGTACCTCAAACACCATCTTGGCAGGAAGCACTTCAGTGACGACGAAGAAGTGAAAGCAGCTGAGAACTCTTGGCTGTCAGAGCAGGTGGCAGACTTCTTTGAAGATGGTTTTCAAAATTTAGTTGTAAGGTATGACAAATGTATTAATAAAGAGGGTAACTATGTAGAAAAATAGGCAAAAGTATGTACAATCCGAAAATAAATGTTTTTTGAAAAAAATTATTTTAGTTTAAAAAAAAAAAAATAATGGCCCTTATTTAAAAAACAACCCTTGTAGAAAAACAGGAAACTTTACACAAACTGTTTGAAACATGTTTTACTTTCTATAAACATGTTTACTTACTGAAAATTTTTATGTAGTAAAATCTAAAAAGTTTACTTTTACAATAATTAAAAGAATGCTTTAATGTGGTGAATATACTATTTTATACCTGGTATATAAAAAGGACTATTCTGTAAGTATCTGATATAACTGAAAGTCATGCCCTGATGGCTATGTATAGTTAATTGGGGTCATGATGCTCAGCAATGAGTAAAACAACTGATAAAAAGAAGAAAAGAGTACTTGATACAAGTAGTATTCATTATTTGAACACTCAGAAACTGAAAAAATCCATGTATAAAACAAATGACAAAACAAAAGATATTTTAAAAAAATCACTTAAAAATAGAACAATTCACTAATCTATGTTTAACTTATATAGTCTTAAACCAAATAAATCATTGGTTATACACAGACGATAAGAAAATTAAAAAAAAATAAATGATGAAACACAAATAAATAGCTTATCAAACAAGTTAAATAATCTTACCCTTATCTTTGTTTCACTGTAAAGCTGAGGTAGTACAGTATCCAATAAATCTCTAATTAGTGATGGTTTGTTATGTGCAGCAGAATTAAATGCGACTAGTGCAACCCTTCTAACATTTAGATCAGGATCTTGTAGAGCTCTCAGGAATTGACCAATATTTGCTCTAAGAAGTGGGTCAATTGCTTGCGGCTACAAAAAAAAATTTTTTTTTGATGCAATACTGACCATTAAAGACAATAATATGAATGAAAATACATACATAACTGGTTAGAATAGCAAAGTTTTAATTTATAAGCATACAACTTATTTTTGCAGTTTTATTTTATGAAATAATTGAAGTGAAATTAAAACAAAAAGCTGATTACAGTATGGGTAAGTTTTTATTTCTAATGATGGGAAAGAAATATTTTAAGTAAAACTATCCACCTTTATCATAGATTTTGACCACTGTAAAAGTTGTCATTACATAAATAATTTCAAATCCTCTGAAGAATTCTAAAATACAAAGATAATTTTTCAAAAATGTAATTGATGCTGATAATCTAACTTCAATTTAAAAATATTTTTCATCTCCCATGAAATTAATTTATAGGAAAGAAACTCACTCTGATTTACAGAGTAAAATCAACAAAGCTGTGACTAGTCTGAGGATACCCATCCAATTAAATTTTAAGGCCACCCTTGAAATTTATGGTAATAGAAAAAAGTTTTTCATAAAGTTGCACAGAGCATGTTGAGCACATTGTACAGGAGTATCCTAACAGTGATCCTTACTTCATGAAAATTGTGACAGGTGATGAGTTAGAAAAAATGTCATGACTCTAGATTGATAAAGAAATTAAGAGTGGAAATTTCATTTTTTCCTAAGGCCAAAGAAATTAAAACAAGCGAGAAACAAAATCATCAGTCTTCTTTTTCTTCTTACTACTTTATTAATATGAAATATTAATAAATCAAACAAAATTATCAAAAAATTTCAATCATTTTCATGAAGAAGCAATAATGCTGTTGCACAAAAAATTGTCTTTCATTTAAATTTATACTGAAAACAACATAAAAAAATCTGATGTGAACACTTCCACATCAGTGTATATTCCATTTATCTTCCATATAGTGTATATTTAAATAAAAAAAAGAAAAAAAAAGTTAAAAAAAAGGGAAATGAAGTCTGATTCTAATCAATGTGCTTTCCCCTTGCAACAATCTGACATTTCATAAATTAAAAAATTTTACTTGGCTATAACTCTGGAACCAATAAAAAAAATTCCGCTTATGACATATCGTTGAAAAGCTCTCAGTGAGGGGTTATAAAAGCAGTTAAGAAAAAGTCCAAAATCTAAATTTTTTTGATTTTGGGCCTTTTGGACATCTTTTGTTCAAGTAGATTGCAATCAAAAGGTGAGGTGAAGAACTAGATGTTACAACAACTGTACATCCAAAATTTCAACAGTCTACGGCTAATTGTTTTTGAGTTGTGCGAGATACGTCATGTTTTCGAGTTGTGCAAGACAATGTCACGCTGAAAATAGTCAAAATGGATATTTTTTTGAAATCTGAAAACAGAAATTTTTCACGATTACAAGGAAGTAAAATACAATATCAACAAACTATATGACTATCATAAATAAACGCTTTTTTAAGCAACTCTAAGCAATTTTCTATTTGGGTAAATTAAAACTTCAGATTGAAGTATTTTATAAACTCATCTTTAATTTTTATTGTATATAGTAAATGACACATTTATTATTATTTTTTTTTTCAAGGGACTGGGAGTTAGTGTATTAATACTAGTGTATCATACTAACATTTATGTCACTGATGCGATATAATAAATTTCTGTCAATATTAAAAAATAAAAGTTATGAAATATTTAGACAGTTACACAACTTGATTGATTAAAAGTTTAGTTGTATGCAAAATAAACATATATGAGGTGCTACCCAAAAGGTCGGGGAATTTGAATTTCGCACGCAAACCATTGCTGGTACGACCTGCTGCCGTAAATGTGGCTAACAGTACTCTTAGTGAATCAGTATTCCAACAGCTGTGATGGTAAGAGGCTGCATTGTTGACTTTTGGCGGTTGTGTAACATTGTGTTTTACTGCTTCGGGGAAGTTCTAAATGACAGATTTTCAAGACCAAAGAACCTGCATCAAATTTTGCTTCATGCTTAAAAAAACTGGTGCAGAAACCCATCGCATGCTTGTGGAAGCATTTGGTGACAATGTCATGAGTAAAACTTTTTTGCGGTAGGATTCAAAGATGTACGAATTAACAGTTTATGACGAGTGTTCAGGAAGACCATCAATAAGCGCAACACCGGAAAACATTGCGAAAGTGCAAGAGGCTATTGTTGCAGATCGTAAACAAACAACCCATGATGTTTTGTGCAATCGTACAAACGTCATATGGGTCCGTGTAATGCATCTTGTCGGACAATTTGAACATGAGATGCATTGCAGCAAAATTCGTACCGAGACTGTTGAACAGCGACCAGAAAAAAAATCGCGTAGCTGTCTGTAGTGAATTGAAAAATTCAGCAAGAGATCACCCTAACTTCATCTCCAACATCATAACCGATGATGAAACATGGGTGTACGGGTATGACCCTGAATCTAAGCAGCAGTCGTCACAATGGAAGTCGCCAAGTTCACAGCGGCGAAAAAAAGCACACCAAGTTCGCAGCAACGTAAAGTCCATGATGATTGTTTTTTTGACATCAAAGGCATTATCCATAAGGAATTTTTTCCTCTTGGTCAAACTGTCAATGGGATGTTCTATTGTGAAGTTTTGAAGCAGTTACATGAAAGCATTAGGCGCAAACGTTCAGATCTGTGGGGTAACAACAGCTGGGTCTGCACCATGACAATGCGCCCACGCACACATTGCTAGCCATTTGGAATTTCTTGGCTTCCAAAAAGACTGTAATGATTCCCCACCCACCCTATTAGCCTGACCTTGCCCCGTGCAACTTTATTCTCTCTTTACGAAAATAAAATTTCAGTTGAAAGGCCGTCGTTTTAACACAATTGAGGAGATTCAGGAAGAAACGCAGAACGTGCTTTGAACACTTACACCTGCAGACTTCCAGGGATGCATGGAATCATGGGAAAAACACTGGGATTGCTATACCAACGCCCAAGGGGACTACTTTGAAGGAGACAATGGAAATTAAAAGTTATGGCAAGCTATTTTATTTCTATTGTAAAGTTTCTCAAACTTTTGGGTAGCACCTCGTATTTATCTACCTTTAGGAAATCAGTTACAAAAGAAAAAAATTGTGGATAATTAAAATTTATAAACATAATTAATTATTTAAGATTTTAGGGGTACAATCTGGTAACTTTAACTTTCAGCAGATGGTAGGATTTCTTTTTGTGAGAAAGAAGTTATGGAAAAATAATTTTACTGTAACATTATGGTCCTATTTTTTAATAAGAAATTATGTATTTAAAATAAATATTTATTTCCGGACTTAATTTGCTGATGCAAACAATATAAATTGTATAGGAACAGTATAACATCAAAACAATATTTTTGGTTATATGTAAGATTTGTTAATTATGATTAATATCATTATATTTATTTTCCACAACTCTTTCTCACTCACTCACTCGCGCTCTCTCTCTCTATGCATGTGCATAATCAGTTTCATTCAAATATTTACTAAAGATCCATAATTTAATTGAAGTGTTACAGAATACAGAAATATTTACCTATAATGTATGTATTTTTTTTTTAAATTTAACTTTTTTATTAAATTGCGATTTAAATGAAGTTTGCCTAACATTCAGGAATATTTACTTGGCACGAGGTTCATTCAAATATAAACTGGAATTTGTTTACATAGCTTAATTGACATCAGATAAAATTACAAATAAATTACCTTACTTTTCTATACAGTTTCCTTCAACAGAAATACATTTCACCACTGGATAGGTATCTTCTTGACCCCCTCATCAAAAAGAGCAAGAAGGCCACCTCAAACTAATTATGCACATAATGTTTGACTGTGGCATCATCTTCAAATCTTTCCCCTCCTAAAACTTCTTTCAGCAAACCAAACAAGTGGAAATCACATGAAACAAGTTTGAATTGTACAGTGGGTTTCAAGAAGTGTCCAATGAATTTTTGGGAGTTTATCACAAGTCTGAGCTGCTGAATGTGGCTGTCTGTTGTTGTGGAGAAAAACTTGTGAATTGGTTGCAATAAGCAGCCCTAACATCAGTAGCATGTTCAATTTACCATACTCCATTCATACAGGAAATCAATCTGCAGCACACCTTCTGAGTCTGAAAACACAGTTGCCAAAACTTTTCCAGTTGCAAAGTGTTTCTTGGCCTTCATCAGTTCTCTATCTGCAACTTTCCACCACTCTATACTTGTTCTCTTCCTTGACGGGATATAGTAGTACTTCCACATTACAGTAAGGTCCAAAATTGCCTCTCCTTTTTCAAAGCGACTCTTTGAACAAGATATGTCTTTTCAGACATTTCTCTGTGCCTCAGTGAGAAGACAAACCACATCACTAACACTTTGCTGTATCCAAGAGTGTTTGAAAACATTGTATGCACACTCTCAACACTTATGGCTACCTCTGATACAATTTCAGCAATGGAATGGTTAAGCAGTAGTCACCTTCCACAAGGTCACTAACAGCCAGAATGCTGTCATCATTGATGTGGGTCCACAGACAACGTTTGAGACTTTCATTCTCAACCAGTTAAAAATTTTCTGGCCCAATCAAACACTTGAGTTTTTGGGTTAGAATCTCCAAACTATGCCTGGTCACATAAAACATTTTCCCGGGATTTGATCCCTTGGTCAAAATCAGATTTTTCCAAAGATTTGATCCCTCATTGGCAAAAAACTGTATTAAAATTTGTTGTACAATATGCAATGGATGATAGTAAATACTGCTCAGACATTCTGCTACTGATGGTGGAACATGGCCTATGGAAATGGCTGGCCAGATGCATTCTTCCACACATATCCAACTAGCTACACAAATCACCACACCACTTCACTGCTCTTCCTGTGTGGCAAAAATCCAGTTTATATTTGATTGACCTTTGTAATATCAACATGACCACATGGACTTCTTTTATAAACACACTGGCAATAATAAGCTTTTTTTATTTTCTTACAAATTAATTTATGAAAAGAAAACAGAATAAATAGGAGCACATACCTGATCAGAAATTGTAAACTTAACGGCTGTAAGAACTGTTGTTCTCATGAGAGCAGAATCAGAACTAAGTGATTCCTGCAATCTTGGCAGAAGTGCAGGAGGATCAATCAAAGTTAATTTACCAAGACATTCTGCAACAACATTCCTTGTACCTTCTTCACCACATTTGCAATGTCTAAACAACTGTTGCCATATTGCAGGCACAAATGGTAATAACTGGGTTATACCTGTTGGAGTGGCTGACTGACAAGTTATCACCTGAAATTAAGATAAAAATGTATACTGTATCATAATTTATTATTATTTGAAATCAACCAATCAACTGGTAAGTTATAAATTAAAACTTTTCATACTTTAATCTAAGAATTATTTAATTTATTATTCTATAATTAAACCAACAAATATAATCAGATTAACTAAAATAGCTATAAAAAAAAAAAAAAAAAAAAATCAATTCACTAAAACTGATACATTATTTCAGATCTCTGAATTAAATCATACTAACCCACAGAGAATAAAATGCATGTATGTAACTTAACAGTAACATAGAGGATAACATGAAATAAAGAACTTGCCTTTGAAGGAGTTTATTTTGTATGAGCAGTTTGATAGAAAAAAAAATTGAGTTTTTACCATATTTACCTTTTGTTTTGTATAATTCCTCAGAATTTTTGGTCAAAAACCTGTTCAAATGATTATTTTTCATTTTAACAGTGACTCATTTTTTCACTTGTTTCACAATAGTGCAATTTCAATGTCCCAGAACTATTTTAACAGATATAAAAAAAAAATTGCTACTTCAGTACACTATATACAGAGTTTTTTTTTATACATTGTAGTATTTGTTGGATTTATTTAAATATGCCGGGGCATTAAAAAAAATGTTTATTTCTGATTAGGTAATAAGAAATTTTCTTTTACAATGAGCCTATGTACTATAAAATGTGAGCAACTTAAAAATCAAACTGCGCTAGACTAAACACAGTTGCAACATGTATCATTTTATGAATAAAATGAAAACATAAGGATCAATCAAATTTTTACTAAAAATTTTAGAAGGGAGTACTACCCTGAGTAGCAATGCACTTTTGTGGTTAAGTGATCTATTGTGTTACCTGACGTGAAACATTGTTGTCAATGCTACTAATTTTTATTAGAATGTTTGTCTTCAATTCATCAATAGTGAGGGAATTTGATTCCCAACTCTATCTTACAAATAATCTCAAGGAAAAAGTACAGTTTGTTTTTCTGTAAAAGCTGCATGAAGGCACGCTATTGAATCATTTGATGAGTGACAAACTACTCTGTCTTGTTGAAGAACCTATTATCTTTATTACAATCTGTTAACAGGGCGTAGAATACTTCAAAAATTGTACAGTACACATCTGTATTGACAGTCTGGTCAATAAATACTGACTCCACTATAACAGAAACAGCACACTATACAATGATTTATGTCATTGTGATGTGGATACTCAATCATCTGGTGAGGAATAATTAAATTTCTGAATAAATGAAACCATGCCTCATCTGACATAAAATACAGCACTAAAAGGTTTTTGTAAAGCCAGTCACAATAATTAAGATGTTTCAGTTTATATGTTCTCTTGTTAGAAGATATGTTATAAAATTGATTATCTACTTTTGTAAAAGATTATGGATAAAATGTGTATTTTACAAAACTTTTTTGTGAAATTTACAAATAGTTTTCAGACTGACAAAATTCTTCTTTGAATATCAGCTATGGTCTCTGGAACTATACTGGAAGGGTGACTGTTTTGTTTTGCATTTAAATTGATGCCGTTGTACATAATTTTTTAACCACATTACGTATGCTAGTCTTCGCTGGGATACTGGAACTCAGAAATCTATCTGTGATGATTTGATGCACTCCTTGAAAGAATCCTAAATGCACATAAGCTTCCAATAGCAACCCTATCTTTGATCGAATAAGGCATTTTAGAATAACAAAAATGCAAAGAATGAACTCTACTGCAGTGAAACAAGGACAGTTTGCAACTGACAAAACTATTAACATACAAAACCAATAGTGGCACTAGTAGTATAAGAGTTGAAAGTGACATTTAAGTAACTGCAGTTTAGTCAGGCTCAATTCAGTTTTAAGTTGCTTACCTAGTTCCTTGGTATGTGCATAATTTTTAATTACAAGATGGAAATAATATGTAAAGGAAAGGAGTATTTTCAACAAAAGGAAATAATATGTAAAGGAAAAAAGCATTTTTATTAAAACAACTAGCTATCTCAATTTTCTGACAAATAATAAAACAGTCATTTCACGATGTTCCTCAGGGAAAACTGTTTAGATAAGATTATAATGATACAGTACTCCAAGGTGATGAGAAGCTACAACTAAAGCAACAGTTTCCTTCCCTAACAGACTGCATAAGTTTTTGACATTTGCATAGGTTCTTTTTGAAAAAAAAAAACTATCTTCTTCCATCTCACTGTTAAGTGAATTTTATTCAAAACTGGTCAACAATGAAATAGACATTTGGCAGCTGTCAAAAACAGTAGCACAATTTCAGAATGTTATTTGCTGTAATTTATGAACGTTTTCTTCAAATAAATTGAAACTCAGTAATAACAAATCAAAAGAACAAGGTTTAATATGGCTTAAAAGGGTTTTTTCTAAGGTGTTCATATGACACAACTCTTCAAAATTAATATTACTAATACTGTTATTTCCATGCAATACTTACTAAAATGTTTTACAAAAATGCAGCAGGTGAAGCTTATTAGAGAGTAATTTTTTGCAATATTTTGTATGAATGAGGTGGTTTCAAAAAGGAACTCTGCCAGCATTAAACTCCAAACACAGTGTTATTAAACTGGCCAAAATAACAAACACAATAGCAATTTGTTCTTTAACAAGTTTTATTGTAATGTTGGATTTTTCTAGGTAAGGTAACATTTCAGGATGACAGTCATTAAATTCAATTAATTAATATTAAATTAATGAATCTATAATTCAACCAAAACAAGCTGTATATTTCTAATTGATGAATGACAGATTATTCTCATGATGAATTTATGAGGTTCATCCAGAAGTAAAAATCATCTTTATTTTATAAGAAATTTATTTTAACTTAAATGTATATATAATAATCTACATAAGACAGGAGATCATCAGTCGCTTTTGAATCAATTAATGTTAAAGTTTACATTTTTTAAGGTATTTTTCCTAACAATCTCCTTATAAGTTCATTTTTCAAATCATGGCAGTAATTTTTATATGCCATTATCAAAAAAGTCTGTTACCATTATTATATGCCATTATAAAAAAGTCTATTAAGCCGCAACAGCGTTCTTGTCGCTGATCACTTTAATAACAGTTCCCACCAAGAAACTCCTTCAGTTCTATAAACAGGCAGAAATTGCATGGAGAAAAATCTAGATTGTTCAGCAGATGATCAAAAACATTCCATCCAAAACCTTTGAGAAATTCATAAGTTTTTTTGCGGCATGTGGACATGTATTTTTTTGAACCATATACACTTCAGTTCATTAAAAGACCACTGTTGATTTTGAATTGTGCATTCAAGTCTTATAAAAATTTCTGAATAACAGTTATGGTTAACTGTTTCTCCACGAGTTACTAACTCAAACAGTAAGACTCAGTCATGATCTCAAAAAACTGTGGCCATCACTTTGCATTTTGAAAATGCTTGAATTCTTTTGACTTTAAAGGCAATTGAGAATGATGTTTAACATTTACTCTCTAGTGTGTAGTGTGAAACCCACGTTTCATCACCAGTCTATTATGTGAATAAGCATTTCACTGCCACATGCATCTCTATGGTACCACTTCAAGTGGTTTTTTTGTGATTGTCTGTCAATATTCTACATGCCCATTGGGTATAAACTTTATGTTAAGTGACAGTTACAATTTCATGAACATACAGAAAATTTATCACTAAGTTAGTCTATTGTAAAACACCAATTCTCTTTAACATGTCTGTCAATCTGCGTTTTTAACTATCCAGCAGTCACCATATATGGCAGTAATTTGATAAATTTCTACACAAGTAAAACATATGACCAATTTTTCCTAACAGTTGCCAGGATTTTCAATTTTTTTTATTCATTATAAAAACAAGTAAAATCACTATGTCACAGTAACAGCAATGAAATTTTGTGCAGCACTAGCAAAACAATTGAGAGCAGCTGGCTTGACCCTTTATTACGAATAAAGCTGCATGAATGCAATGTCCAAATGATTCTTACTACTACCTGGATGATCATAGTATCAACCTCCGGAACCACCGTTAAGGTATATCTTCAGAGGATGGGATGAATGAATTGTAGCGTGTATGAAAAATGCCATGCCTGACCAGGATTTGAACCCGGGACCTAGTATCATTGTGCATGAATCTAGTCAAAGAATAAAAATTGTTTATAGTCCCAACAATATTATAATTTCTAATTTGCAAAATCAAACTGAACAATAGAATGATTAATTTTGCAAAAAAATAATTACAATGGATGGGTTATGATTCAGTAGAAGTCTCAATGGAAATTAATAAATTTATCTATTAAAAAAAAAAAAAAATAAAAAAAATAATTATCTGAGTGTGTTGAAAGTAATGTTAGTTACTTTTGTTGCTTTATGAGCGAGCGTTTCTGTATCTTCCAATACATCACATCACTAACAATATATTTTGATGCTAATGGAGAACACATATTAACTACTAGTAAAATCTTATAAATGGAATTGGTAACAAATGCAACATTTTTCAACAACTATAAAGTAATAAACATTTTTTTTAACAAATTGTAATAAAATATGGAGATTAAAAAACAAAATATGTAGCTCTTAAACAGGAGTATCTGTTCAATAGAGAATGTTCAATCTATATTCTTAGGCTCCCATTTCAAAGAGGAGGGTGTCAGAGTAGCTTAGTAATGAATATGTTTGCAATGGGATCCAATGATAGTGGACTGGGATAAAATCTCCTTTAGTAATTTGGACTGAGAAATAGGCTGTGTCTCTTGTTCCAGTTTCTATCTTCTTTATAGAGTAGAAATGTTCACTTCCAGGAATAACTTGCAACATTTAAGTTCAAAAAATATTATCAGTTTCCTCTTTTAACTTAGGATTATTACTTTGATGAGACTTTCTCTTTTACACTCTAAATCCTGAAGACTTACATTAATTTTTTCTTCTACAGAAAACAATGATATTGATTATCACTCAAGCACGAACAATGAAACATTTGGTAATATGTAATGTACACGGTTTGTTGAAAAAATACCAACTTTTTAAAATTGTGCGCCAATGTCTGCAGATGGCATGCCCCAGTCACTGTATGCACAAAGTGGTATATCTTGGGAACATCACCTTTACTGGCTTCTGATCTATGCATTAGTTGTCGAGTAACTACAGATTGAATGGGGTCATGCATAAGCTGCTCATCAGATTAGTGAAAAAGCAAAAACAAAGGAGCTGGAGGAACAACATGTATGTGTGAAATTTTGCATAAAACTGGGGAAAACTTTCAAGAAAACATTCCAAATGCTTAATCAAGCATACAAGGATGACTG
Organism: Zanna intricata; assembly: GCA_010016005.3. Classification (NCBI taxonomy): domain Eukaryota; kingdom Metazoa; phylum Arthropoda; class Insecta; order Hemiptera; family Fulgoridae; genus Zanna; species Zanna intricata. Next base: position 53,800 of record JAAAKQ030444094.1, read on the forward strand.
CATCCATATAGCTGTATGCAGTGCTATGATTGATTTAAGGTTTTGAGGGCAGAAGTTTGGTTGCCGAAGATTCAAGAACTGGACAACCTTCCAAGTCAACAGACGACCAATATGTTCAAAGTGTGCATGCAATAATTCATCAAAATCATTGTTTAAGAGTGCATTAGGTTGCTAAAGAAGTTGGCATAAGTGTAGGATTTTGCCATCAAATCCTGACTGAAAAACTGCAATACATTATGTCAGTGCAAAATTCAAGCCACACTTGTCAACAGATGATCGATCAGAAGTAAAATTAAGATGAAATCTGTTAGTAACTGCTTGCAAAAGCGGATGACAACTTCCTCAAGAAAATCTTATCAGGTTTTACATTTCTATGATGTGATAATAACAACAATTTATAGTCTTCTGTGATTTTTAATTGAAAAAGATTTCCATATTCAGTAAACAATCTGTAAACACGGATAAGATAATAAATTGATATGATAATAATTCTCTAAAATTAAGCATAGATCAGCGTTTACTTTCTCTAAAGCTTTCTGACATGTCTAATTAAAGAGATTTTAAAAATAATTTTAATTAAAAAATAATCTAAAAAACTATTTAATAATTTTTCCCCAAAGTTCTCTCTTTAATATATTAACGAGTAAATTAAAGCTTGGCATATTTTCTCAATGTTGCATAAGCTTTATAATACAAAATAAATAAATCTCAATTTGTGAAGTAAATAAACTAAATGAACAGATTGATAACCAAATTAATCATCTCAACCCCCATAGGGGAAGACACCCACCAAGTGACGATTCCGGTAGCCACACCACCCCTCCTGTTCCTAGCCCTGAGGGGCTTTACTACAAGTTGTCTTATTGACCTTCATACTGGTTACATATCTGTCATCAGCCAGGCCTCAGTCAAGATGCCCCCTGTGCAAAGGCCACAGTTGACATTTAGCATCAGAGTAAGATACCTCAGCAGCAATCACCCTCACTGTAGGGTTAGGTACACGTAGCCCTAAAACTATATAACCACAGCGTGGAAGCATGAAACCTCGCGCCTACTCTACATCAATCTAACTATCCTTCTGACTTTGAATGTTATATACGCAATGATCAAGTAGATTGGAGATCAAATTCCCACTCAAAATGCTGCTCCCAGCATCAAAATTTTGACCTATAACAATATTACACATGCATTCACAAACGGTCAGAATGGAGGCTAATACCTCCCAAAGAACCACATTCATGTGAGATTCTCTTCTCGCCACATCTTAGCCCACATCAGATCCAACACCACCAACGCTACAAAATTAGTCAATGATATATCTGACTGGTAAGTCAGATATGATTATTAATTATAACTGAATTACAATTATTTATCAAATAACTGAATTAACCTTAGTATCTTTAAAAGAATCAAAAAGTCTAATTAAAAAATCTCTACAATCTTGAGTTCTCCTCTTTTATAATAATTTCTTTATTTTATAATAATTGTACTTAGTCTGTATTTAAAATAACAGATTTTTCTTTCCTTTATTTCTACTGCGGACAATTATGTTTACATCCATTCATTTGTATACATTTAATAAAAAAATTGACCATGACCTTTTAACTTATTGCTAATAACATTGAAATTAAACAGTTATTACAATAATAATTACCTCTTTTAGAGAATGTAAGAGTAGATATTGCCTCTTAGGCTGAGATTCAATCTCTTGTAATATAAATGGAAGATACTGTTGTAAATTACCAATAGCAATGCTACCCAAGGCATAACTAGCTGCAGATTTAACTTCTTCTGACAGCGGTGAAAATGATGATAAAATTAACTGTTTTAAATTGCCTACTCCGCTCAAATCACTATAAAAAAAAATTAAAAAATTATAAAAATTTACATATGAAATTTAAAGTTTTATTCACATTTGTTAGGATTGTAATTAACAGTATTCATAGTTTCAAAACACAAAAATTAAGAAAAAAGCTTACTTTAACTTATTTACAATGATATAGTAGTTTTGTGAATCCCTACCATATTCTGGTAGTTGTAAATTTTTTTTTGAGGAGGGAGAATGCCATTTATGCATGCTCCATAAATGGGGCAGTGTTGGGCTCGCAACAGGTTCCGCTAGTAGTTGTTAATACGCGTATGTGTTCCTGTGCATACCGACTAAATCTGACCTCACAGACTTTACACTATCAGGGGTAACCGGAACTGACGTTAGGCTTTGAAAGGTAATATTATTATTGCTGGTCAATTAAAACATTGATCAAAAATCATATCTTATACATAAATAAGATGGGAAAAATGGGTTCTTTATTAAACATAGCTGTAATCAGCTCTACTAAATTTAGTAAAATTACTCTGATTTGGCATTCTTTTATTTAAAATTACTTTAAACATATGGGTTTTCTTAATCACAGTTGTGCATCAAAGAGAAGAGTATATATTCTTTATGAGAAAAACTGCTGAAGTCCTGTTGGGACAAATTGTGGCCTGAATTATAAGAAAAATACACCAGCATGTCAGTCTCTGACACAGATTATATATTTAACAGGAATTTATTTGACATTAAAAATAGATCAAAGACAATGCCGGCCTTCATGGTGCAAGTGATAGCATCTCGGCCTTCTGTCTGGAGGTCCCAAGTTCAAATCCCAGTCAGGCATGGCATTTTTACAAACGCTACAAATCATTCATCTCCATCCTCTGATGAAATACCTTACGGTAGTCCCAGAGGTTAAAAAAAAAGATCAAAGATAATAATGAATGAATGATTGAGAGAAAAAGCTGCTGATGCTATTTGTACAAGGAAAAAAATTATTATTTTGGGGAAAAGTTAAAAAGTTTGCCTAATAAGAGATGTTTAACTCAGAGCAGGCAAATAAGAAATGAATGGGAACTAAGATCAGTCTAACTGGTTTGTACAATATATTTACACACACAATGTTGTGTGCTTTCTGCTGCAAGCCAGGCAGGATACCTAAATCTTTACCGCACAAAATATTGTACCGCCAAGCCACCAATACAATATTTTTGTGCCAGTTGATGAATGGCAGTTTTCTGATTCTTGACTTGCTACAAACAGCTGATCAAATAGCTTGTGTTCCAATACTTTCTTTAGGTATTAATAATTATTATGGTACTGGTTTGCAAATTTTGTTAGCTTCATACAAATGATATTATTCAAATGGTAACAACTAAATCACATTAAACCATATTATGCAGAAGTACTTAATAAACAGGTATTACTGATAGTTTTAATTTCTTAACTTAAACTACTCACTGAAATTCAAAATCGGTCTTAATCAGTAAAATATGTATGATGTGATGACTCATTTGTGTTTTCATTTTCACTGCGGAATGGGGCTAGAAGGGTGGGGTTAAATGGTTATATCAGATTTTTTTAGTGCTGAAAACCCCATCACTAACTAGTTACCCTTGATATCTGTCACAGCAGGCAACATTACTAAGCTTCAACAAACATACCAAATAACATGTCTTATTACTCTGGTTAATGGATTGCAAACTTGCATTGTTATTGATATCTCCCCTTGTAGCACCTCACATAAGGGACTCCTCTTATAGAAAAAATTTAATTTGCTTTATATAAGTTTAAAATAAACAAAGACAAACAACTGAATGGCGTGACATTTGATGGCCAGTATTTTGACCGGGGAGTCCTACGAAAATTGCTGAATTATGTCTAACCACTGATTTAGATTTTTTAATACCTATCTGAGACAACTCAGATTGGAGAGAGTAATAAATGATGTCAAGAAAGAAGAAGGATGTAATTGGCTGAGCAATATGGTACAGATATTAAGTAACCTGATGAAAAGTTACAATTGGGGGTTCGGGTATAAAGAACTAATAAAAAAAAAAAGGCAAAGAATTAGGCGTTGGTTTCATGAACTGAAAATCATTTCAGTAAACTAGATTTTTCCAAAGCGAATTAAACGTGTATAAGACCTGTGAAAGGAATTTTGTCTTTATTTTTACAGACCTTCAAAAGAGAAGGAAATGCAAAGTATAAAAAATGGTAATAATACTGAAATAAAAGAATTAAGTAAAAGAATATACAAGAAATTTAAGGGGTGTCTGGAATGAAAAAAATTAAAAATTATCAATTTTGGGGGTTTTTTGCCTAAAATGCTGTTTGAAATTCCCGATTTAAAATGATACCTAAATCACATTTCTACAATAACTAGAAAATTATTTATGATCTTTTTTGTGATATGTTTTTACATTTTCGTGTCTTAAGTTTTGGTTTATAATCACAAACATTTCTTTAATTTATTTTTTTACATTCTAATTACACTTTTGCATTTTTTTGTTATCCCAAGGTTGGCAATGAATTATCTGCTTTTCTAACATCTGAATTATTAATATTTTACTAAAGTAGGTTATGTTCACTAAGTTTTGTTTTCTTGACATCTGAGTGTTATTGTAAGTTGTCCCTTTTTCAGTTTAGTGATTAGTGAGGTAATTCTTTAAGGATGGGTAGAACACAGCATCTGTTTAAGAAAAGGATGGCTGGATTTAATTATAAAAAATTGGAATTGCCAGGATCTAATGATGTTTCCCCTAGAACTAGTTGTCATTTACCAGGATCTAGTTATGTTTCTCCTTTAGTGTCTAGTTCTCAGGAAAAAATTGGAAAAAGAGTAAAACAAAATTACAGTAGAGTAAGTGATACTGAATACGCTATTATCAATCTAAGTGAACTGTTTTTAACAAATTTCTGCATGTAGGGTTTGTCAACACAAGCTAACATTTGAACAATTTCAAGTTAATGGTCTTGCAGCCAAAATTAAAATGTTTTGTATTTCTTGTGCTGCTTTCACTAAATTGAATAATTGTGATAAAATTGCAGTAGAAGAAGAAAATAAAAAAGAAAGATTTTATTTTTCTGAATGTTAGGTTAGCATTTTAACCTAACCTAGTTTTAGAGCAATTGGAAAAAACTAAACGGCAGTCAGGATTGTTTGTGGAATGTTGAATCTGCCCTCACCTCCAGACAGATACAATGATCATTAATAATCATTGATCAATGATCATTGATCATTAAATGATTTAATCAATCAATTTAATTAAATGATTTAATCAATCATTGATTTAATCAATGATCATTAATTATGTAGCTATGGTAGGGGAAAAAATCTGTAAATTGTCTATTGCAATAAAAGATGTTATAAATAAAGTAGGCAAAAGAGATTTATGTGTAGCAGTAGACAGTAGTTGGCAGAAGAAGAGCCACTCTTCCTTCGATGGGGTTGGGTCTGTGACTGTTGACACAGGAAAGGTTCTTGATATTTGCATCCTTTCTAAGCATTGCTTATGCCCTAGAAAATTAAAAGCCATCCATATTGATAAATGCAAAGCAAACTACATTGGCAAAAGTGGAGGGATGGAAATCGCTGGTGCTTTAGAAGTATTCCAGCACTCAGAAGAGCTGGAATATAAGATATGAAAAATATCTTTCAGACAGTGATTCAAGAGCTTTCAAGAGTACATTGAAGCCCAGCCTTATGGTACAGATAATGAAATAAAAGAACTTGAATGCATAAACCATATTGAAAATGGATAGGCACAAGATTAAGAAAAATATAGGAAGAACAAAAAAAACTCAGAAAGAAAAACGTGCAGAATGTTGGAACCATCTGACTCTTGAAGCTATTAAACAACTGATCATCTATTATGGTAATGCTATCAGAGATAGCATAGTAGTGTTTCAGATATGCAAAAAGTTATTTGGGCTGAATACTTCCATGTGTCTTCTAGTAACACAACACCTATGCATCAGTTGTGTCCCAATTCTAACGATAGCTGGTGCAAGTACAATAAATGGAGAATGGAAGAAAAACATTATGACCATAAGAATCACTTTCATTTATCTGAAACTGTTAGGAAAGAGATAAAACATATTTTTAGAGATTCTTCAGATCCAGTGTTACTTGAAAAATGCTTATCAGGAAGGTCTCAAAACCCAAATAAGAGTTTAAACAATGTAATATGGTCAATTGTACCAAAAAGGACCTTTGTTGGTATAAGTACTCTTCATTTTGGGGTTTTTGAAGCAGTATGAAGATTTAATGAAGGGCATTTTTCTAAAATTTTAGTTATGGAGGAAATGAAATTAGATTCTGGCAAACACATGATCAGAGCTCTGAAAAAGTTAGACATTGAGTGGGTGCAGAAAAGGGAGAAAGCTGTCACAGATCTGCAAAAAAAATTAAACAGAAGAGGAGTTTGTCTTAAAGGAAATTAGATCAATATGAAGAGCACGAAGACCCAGAAAATCCATCTTACAGTGCTAGCAGTATTAGAAGTTAGTAGCTTCTTGTAGAAACCAATTGTTAACTTTTAAATGGCTTTTTTAGAAAATATTGATTTTTTTCATTCATGTACCTTTTTCTCAGCTTCCATAACAGCGAGCTTTAATTTTTTCCCCCTCTCTCACTTCCCTTTTCTCACATTCATTCTACCAACTGAATGTATAGTTTCTAAGAAATGTTTAGTTGCTGCCGAGAAAAAAAATAATGTCTAAATTTTTTGTAAAAAATTCAATGGTTTTTAAAAAAGTTCTCTAAAAATCTAGTTTTCGTTGAAAATTAAAACTGTACATTGAAAATATGTAAAAAAACTATGTTTTTAAAATAAAACATCAAGCCTCTAGCTTTATTTGTTCCTGAGAAAAAGATATAAACGTTAGCATTATAGGAGATAGAGATCCAGATACCCCTCAAGCAATTTTTAAAATCTGACATCAACTTCTTGGAACAATTTATGTTCTTGAAGAACTGACCATTACAGTTGTACAGCTAAGTGTCAAGATTGTATTTGGACTGTTTTTGATTATTACGGTTTGCTAAAAACCAAACTTCAAAACATGAAAACAGAACTGAACAGTGGAAAGCTAACAGAGACAAATTTTTCCATTTCTATTTATTCAAAGCATTGAACTGTTTGCCAAACAATGAGTTTAAAAACTGTCTACTAATGGAAGAAAGTTATGTATGATACATCCAGTCGAACCTAAACAAAAAGAGACCAAGTGTTACAGGATAAAGAAAAAGTAAGCAAATGATGTTTGTCAACAAACATGAACACATTACACAAACACGAGATATTAACGAACAGCATTAATTGAAGATCAATTCAAGAGACCAAGAAAAAATCTAGAAAACCTGTGTGCACTGATCTAGGGAAAATAGAATCTAAGAACCAAGTATCGTATAAGGTAAGCAACTGTGTTTTAGTAGAACTCGCTAGAAACTGGATATGAAATTGACCAATATATTATCAAACTTGTAGAAAGAATAAATAAAAAATAAAGAACGTATGTTTAATCATGAAATCCTATTAAAACAGCTGAAAACATTAAAACGCAAAATTTTACAATTGGATTACTTTTAAGACATTTTCTCTCAAGACTCATCAAAAGGTTAACCAACTAGGTAAGTAGCCACCTCTGATTGAGCAGGGCAACAGATTTATTCTGGAGGCATTTAAAAACTGTGAGGTGTATGATCAAATACCTGAAATAATTTTCTTGTTAGAAAGCTGTTTGAAAGTTTGTAGTGAAGCAGTGTGTAAGTGAGTTGGGTCTATAATAGGAAATCATAACAGGATTATTAAATTTGACAGACAGTTTCCTGAGGTTTTTATTTCTTGGAATGGGCCTCCTGTACAGAAAGCCTCTAATTTACTGAAAGAAGCTTTAGACAGACATTTAAAAGAAAGAAAATGTCATTTTACCAGATATATCTATAATAATAAGCTGCCTTTCAGGTTAAGGTTTACAAAACCTCTACAGTTGTTGACAACTAGTAAGGGAAGACTTCCATTTCTAAATGACAATTTTCTGAAAAACCTATAGACAAAGGGCTTGACAGAAGAAATGCAAAAAGAATAATAGCTTATATATATAAGTACCTATCAGTTCTTGAAGTTTTGTTAAAATATATGAAATCTTCATTGATACTTTTAAGTTTTATTTTTGAGTCAAATTCATATTTACTTAAGTACTTAAGACTGTTTCAAAAATCAAATTGCCATTATTTACATAGAAATAAATTACACATTACGGTGTATAGTAATCAGTATTAATTGGTGGAAGCTGAAAGAATGTCTAACAATCATTATTAGTCACACACATTAACAACACAAAATAGGCAAAGCTAACAGAATTTGCACAAATATAAAGTTTGTTTTTCTTTCATATCAATATCTAATGTAGAGGCTTCTTAAGTACATACTGATCAGGAAGTTACAATATAAACAATATGAATGCGGATAATATCGCAAAGTGCGACTGGGGAAATGTTTAGTAAAAAAAAAAAAGTGTGTTCTGGGGAAATTTGGTGTGCTAAAACATTTTCTGCACTCCTGGTCTATAATATAAAACACAATGATATTTTATTTTAAAACAGTTTATATTTAGGTATAAGTAAATTTTTTATATTATAGTTGATAGACAGAGTAATAGTTTACAGTTACAATGTGGCAACTCGGAAGTACTGAGCACTAAGCTGGAATGAGCATATTTGACTGGGCCCTTTAATCTCATTATAACTAAGTTTTACTACATACTGATTCTCTTCTGTAATAATTTTAAAACAATTCATAGTACTATAGTAGTTAATTACATTACTAACAGCTGTATCTTTTTTCAAATGCACTATATTCAAACAGTTTAATTCTTAATTTTCCAAATTTCATCTACACCATTGCTAGAGATCAATTATGTATGTTTTATTATGTTTAAAAAAGAAAAACAAAAATTTATTACTAATACAACACAAAAAGAAAATACAAAATAAAACAGAAAACAAAATGAAAAATAATACAAAAGAAGAAAACAAAATATTTAATTTTTTTAATTTGAGAAGATAAACGAGGGTCATTTGGAAAGTAAAGAATGTTTTGACTGATGAGCTGCACAGTTCCCCCACCATCTCTGCTGCAGTCATTGACCTTTCACTCATCTTGGGCCAGTCTGGCGCTAACAGTGAGGTGACACAGTTGTGTTTTGATTATTTGTACATCTTTAAAATTAATGATTCTGCCAACTGTGAAGTTGATTTTGAAATGTGAAAGGAGTGAGACCTATCAAAATTTACAGACAAATAACAGAGATTTTTGGTAATGTGATGAACGAAGCTTCAGTTTGAAATTATGTTCTTAGTGAAGAATTTGTAAATTAATTCTTTAGTGAAATTTCACGAATTGTTCTTTATGAAATTGTTAGCAGTGATTTGGGTTACAAAAAAGTGTGTGCAAGTGCAAGGTGGTTTCCCTCGAATTTTGATGGAACAAAAAAAAAGAAATGGGAGCTGCACTAACTTTTCTCAGTCGACAAAGATGGTAATGAGTTTTTGAACCACATTGTTATTAGTCACAAGACCTGAATTTGCATATCATTCCAGAAACAAAATGCCAGTCAATGAAATGGCATCATTCCTGTTCTCTTTCAAAACTGAAAAAAAAAAAAAAAAACAAATTTTGAGCTCCAGAAAAGTTATGGCTACAGTGTTCTGGGATCGAAAGGGTGTTCTACTCATTGATTACATGCCTGGAGGAGAGATCATAAATGCAGTGGCCTACTGTCACACGCTTCACCGACTCCGATGCGCAATTCAAAACAAACGGCGTGGATTGTTGTCTAGGAGCGTTGTGCTTCTACACGATAATGCATAACCACGTTCTGCTGCATTGACGAAGAAGTTGCTGCAACAGTTTCAATGCTTTTTGATCATCTGTCCTACAACCCGGATTTGGCCCTGAGTGATTTCCATCTGTTTCCCAAACTGGTTTTGGGAAACACATGTTTTGTGTAGGAACCGCTATGGAAGTGATGACTAACTGAAAGAGGGAGGGTGTTAGTGAGTGGTTAAACAACTTGATGGCAACTGAGTATGCAGATTGGCGTAGCAAGATTGATGAACTGTTACGCCAAGTGTTTAAATTTGAACAGCGATTATGTAGAAAAATCATTTAAGTATCAGGTATGTTGTAAAAAAACATTTGTTTGGCTGTAATAAAAAAATTTGAAAATAAAAAAAAATGTTCTTTCTATTACAAATGACCCTCGTATAAAACTTAAAAATATATTTTCATTTACTTTGATAAAAAAAATGTTTTGAACAATATCTCAAAATTATTATACTCACATATGCCTCCCAATTTCACCAATGACAAGTAATGCAAATATATGTTGAGGATCTGATGACGGATTTTCAATATCTTGTAAAAATTTATCTACAACAGAAAGAGCTTCTTGCTGCCAAGTAACAGTAACTGCAGCTACACATTTTGCCAAAGAATGGTATGCCTGAAAAAAAAATCTAGTAAAAGAACTACTCCAATCAGCAACACATGATTATAATTGAATTTAAGAATTCTAGAGAAATATAACTGAAATCAGATAATAAATATACCGTAACATACGAGTATATGGCAGCAATGATTTTCATGTCTTGTTGCTTGCACATAAGCAATGGTAAATTAGTGAGAGAAGTATGTCATATTCATATTTAACAATAACAAAATTTCAAACAAATAACTTTGGAATTTGAGCATCAATGGCATAAAAATCTAAAGTAATACTATAAATCTTGCATTATAAGCATTTTAAGTACATCAAAGCATGTGAACACAAAAAGTTACAATGTACATAAACACCAAAAGCTGTTTTCTCACATCTTTTTTCTTTAAATAATGTAGTTGTAAAGTAGTACTTACAATAAAGTCTATTGTAAAATAAAAATTTCTTATCTAAGAACAAAATTCTAGGCATTGTACAAAAATAAAATGTCAATAAGCAATAGCCAGAAAATGTTTACCAGTCCTTTATATCATCAATCTTGCCTTTATAAATGAAATATATTTCTGTTTTCAACACATGGGAACAATTATAAAGAAAGGTTTTGTAACTAATTTTTCCTTAATTTGACTGTTATATCCATAGAAATATACCCTTACATCAAAACAACATTTCAGACAATGGATATAATTATCATTTGCCCTGCATCAATACTATAACCGCTAAAAATAATAATGATTTATTTGGATATTTATTACAAAAAAACAGATATAAGCTCATTTTTGGTAAAACTAAAAATTAGAAATTTTTTATTTTAATGCTAAAACCTGTTATTTATAGGTTGTGTCAAGTAAAATTTATAACCTCCTAAAGGCATCAACAATAGTTAAACATTTATGAAATAATCTTGAAAGTTCAGAGATTTTGAAAATAACAAGATGGATAAAACAAATTTATAGAACAGGAATACGGTTTCCATTTCTTAGTGTGCATCATACAGTAACTGTTTTTTTCAATCAAGACTCTTATGCAAAATGGATAAATCTGTGAAAAAATGAAGCAAGCCATCTACATCCATGAATTAATTGGTAAAAGGACAAGAATGTTCTATGAAATTTATTTAAATTATGGCTTTACATCATTGGATGGAAAGCCACAGTGCGTGCTTTGTTTTAAATCCTCTCTGATGAAAGCATGAAACATTCAAAATTAATTTGACATTTAGAAACTAAAAATCTCGATCATAAAATCAAACCTTTGGATTTATCCAAAAGAAAATGGCACACTTTGAGAAATCAACAAGCTTCTATTTCTAAATCAAGCCATATTGATAAAAACACACTTGAAGTATCTTATCTCATACCATTAAGAGTAGCTAAAATGTCCAAAACTCATACAAGCTCAGAAAACCTCATATTGTCTGCTGCAACTGATATGGTCAGTGTTTCAATAGCCATGGAAGCAAAAAAAAACTGAAAAAACTTCACTTCCAATGACACAGTATCAAGGTGACTTGATGACATTGCTGTTGATGTTTGCAATCAGACAATTCAGCAAGTTCTAATTTTTTAATAATCAATTTGATGAATCAACAGATATGGCAAACATTTCTCAGCTCTTATGTTTTATAAGATATGAATGCAGTAGGGACAGGTCAATCAAATAAAATACGTTGTTTTGCAAATAAAAACCTGTTATGCAGGTTTGATGCAGGTGCAAATTTTTTTTTGAAGCTGCTAAAAACTATAACACAGATTGGACAATATGTACGACAGTAATATGTAGTAATGTTGCAAAAGCAATAACAGGAAAGAACAGTGGATTTCTGAAAAAAAAAAAAAAAATATATAGTAATATATAATATATATATATATATAAATATAAAGTATATAGTCTTATACCAAGGGCAGAATGGATGCACTGCTTTCTTCTCAGATATGCTCTTGCCACAAAAAATATACCAGAAAATCACAAACAAATTCTTTGTAGAGCTATAAAAACGGTTAATTTTATTAAAAGCCGACCATTACAGAATATGCTGTTTGCTAAATTATGGGATGAAGGAGCGAAAAGAAAAAAATCTCTTCTTTTCCATACAGAACAGATGGTTATCACAGTTAATCTGGTTATTGGAATTGCAAAATGAATCAATATTATTTTTCCACGTAAACAAACACTATTCTCCATGTTTTTTATTTACACAATAATGAGTATATGTTGCTTTTGGCTTACTTAGCTGACATACTTTCGCATTTAAATGAATGTGAATTTATAAGGACAGGATAAAAATGTTTTACTAACAAAGTTTACACTTTCATTAAAAAGCTTGGTATCTGGATTATTTGTCTTCGAAGCAAAACTTTAAATGATGAAGACACTATTATTCAGTACAGTTTGGATAGCATGAAGATGAATTTGTGTGAGCTAAAAGTTCAGTTGATGGAGTGTTTCCCAGAAGATAAAACAGATTTCTTGAAGAGATGGGTACTGAATCCATTTAGTGTAAACATTGTTGTAGCTGCTAAGTAACCAGTTGAGATTCACAACCAGCTCATTGAAATGTTTGTTGGTAAAATGTTACAATTACACACTCACATATGAAGATTTAGATGTGTGTTAGCTTTCTTGTCGAAGTGAATATGGAAATATAGTACAAAAGCACTGAAAATATTAATCAGTTTTGTCAAGTCTTACCTCTGTGAAAAGGGTTTTTCGTCTATGGATCCACTAAAAACTAAATATAGGAAACGTTTTTTTCACCTGAAAACAGTTTGCTTTTTGTGTTTTTAATGTAGATGTATGGAGAAACTTTTAAGTAAAAAAAAAAAAAATCATCTTATTAATATATTTTGTTTACATATATACTTATAAATGTAAGTAAAATGTAAATAAAAATAAATTTTTTCTTAAAAAATGATCTTACTTATTGTTTACATATAAAGCTATAATCTAATCTAATCTCACAACCCCCCATTCATATCACTGCAACCCCCAGGTTGAGAAACACTGTGCTATAAATTAAAACTATATTAACAACTTTTTCACTAATTATAATATGGAGAGAACAAAGGGCAACAGATTATATTTTTACAGGAGATATACTGGTAAAACTCAGTAAACCAGGATAATTTGATGATATCTTTATATCATCAAACATACTTTATATCATTCTTACTTTATTATTTATACTTTATATCATTGATTACAATAAAAAATATTTGGTAATCTAGGTATAATTTAACCAGTCTTTAAAAGGATGATTTATTTCTATTTGAAGAGAACACACAAATAATTTTTTCCAAATATTGTAGGAATTACTTTCAGAGCCAAATTCCAGCTTTTCACATTTGATTACATGTTTTATCTTCCAACTGCAATGTATTAACATTATAGACTAATTATAGTCAAATAATGTTTATATTATAAAAAGTATTGAATTTACAAATGAGGTATGAAATAATAAACATTTTCAAATAATAATATTCACTTTTCTAGAAAAAAGCAAACATTTTTGTTATTATTTCCAAGATTAAATGTTAATATCCATGGCATAACTCCACAATTTTTGTTTATTACCCATTTAAAAAGTTATTTACCACTAAACATAAAATAATGTTTTCAACCTCAAGCTTTGGTCATTTATCCCACATTTCTTGAAAATTATGAAAAATACAAATTCTGGGACATTACTTTTTTTTCAACTTTTTAAGTCAGATTTCATAAATGCCAGTAAATTTACTCCTTAATTTATATATTGTATATGCATTTAAAAGATATAGACCATCCACCTTATGTACATACTATGGTACATTTACAGTATCATTTTATCATTACAAAATCTAATACAAAGTTTTGGAGTTGTACAAGAATAAGCATAAACAACCCTAGATTAAGGTACTGACATTAGGTACTGCTAAAAATTGTTCTGTATCCAATGCAACTAGATGTAAGGTATTGTTTAACTGATATTATGTTATTTACTATTCTGAAGAATTCTTTTCTTTTGGAACTGCTTACTGTAATCTACCTTCCTTTCTACACCAAATTCTGCTGATGCTCTATGTCATTTTACACAGTGATATTTTACTTATATAGTATTTTTATTTACTAACAAAAAATTATTACACTCAACAATCAAAATTTTTTATTTATTTTCAATGTATTTAACAGGAAATGTAGATATCATTTCATCAGGATAAGTGGCTGATTATATTAACAGCAGATACAAAATTAATGGTTATGTTCCAGTTCTCATAAACTTATTTCATTTAAAAAAAAATCTTTAAATAAAAGACCTGTTTATGAAAGACGGGTAAAGTTGTACTACCAGCACCAGATCCAGTAATATGGAACTGAGCATTTCCTGCGGCAGACTGAACACTAGAAGAACTTCCAGTACTAGGGTTACTACTGGTAATGACATTACCACTACTTGCCTGAGTGATTGGAGTGACTAACATTACCAATAATTCATCAAACCCAAGGCCAGGTAGGCGAGCTACAACCAATGCCTGAAAAAACTCCAGCATTGAAGTTAAGGCAGCACCTAAAAAAAAAAAAAGTTAGTAAATAAAATTATATTACTATTATCATTATTGGTGAAATAAAACATCATAATGCTTACTTGCAAGTTTGAAGCTGGTATTGAAAAATCTATTTAAATCTATAGAATTAATCATAATCAAGAACATATACAATCATATCCATGATCAACAACAGGTGACCATTGTAACATCATAAAGTCAAATATCAATTATAGTCAGTAATCAATTCATAGAGACAATAATCATTCCATTCTTCAATTTACTAATAGCTGGTTCAATCAATTATTACCTGAACATTTTGTTTACACTTCTTAACAAATATATAGAGACAGCAAAAATTAAAATGGATGTCTAAATTCATTCTCCTCCGCTCCTCATCACCTTGGATTTGGTTCTTACAAGAAGTTTTGAGAAATAAACATTAACACATACATACACACACACAAAAAAAGAAATAAATAAATATATATATATAGTATTCTGGGATGTATTCTCTGAACGTCGGGTACTGATTCAAGACATCAAAATAAGCAAAAATGTTTTATGTTGAGATAAGTCCTATTTTGCTTTGTTTTCCTTCTGGATGCTATTTTGTGATTCAACAAACAAATTATTTCTCAGGAACAGGTAAATCTACTTTAATTAAATTTGGGCAACCTAAGACTCATGTCTTATTCTACAAAATAAAAAAAATTTGGAAAAATGGCGACCTTCCTAATTTTTAATCTTCATTTTGTAATAATTTGATAAAATTTTTTCTTATTACAAAATTTATTAAGCATTTTATTTTGAACAAAATGACACTTCATGTGTAAAAATCTATTGACAAACAATTCAGTTATTGCAAACCACCTGCATTACGATAGCTTGTGCATCGTAATGTTTTGTGCTTGTGGCACTATTGCCACATTACTGCATTGTGAGTCGGCATGACTGCGCTTACGTAATCCACTGACCTTGGGATATAAAGAACAAATCTTGGCAGATATTTCCAATCGATTAAGTGTACGTTTAAGAGATTATGACAGGTTTTCTAAATATAGCCCACTACTTCTGCATATCTTTACCTGGACACTGTGTGCGTGCGTGTATGCATAAATTAAATATATTTAATATTAAATTAGAATTAATGAATCATTATTAATTATAACAAAAATAATAATGTCATACATTTTTTGGGTATTAAGATAAACACAATAAAATTATAGCTAAACTGTTTTTTTTTTTTTTCGTGGTTGTGATAAATTATAATAATTTAGTAAAATATTTTTATTATAAGGATTAATGCCCAATGCTTTTATAGATACATTGTTTTTTTTTTTTTTGTGGTTGTGATAAATTATAATAATTTAGTAAATATTTTTATTATAAGGATTAATGACCAATGCTTTTATAGATACATTTATAACATACACTTACATACACATTTAAAGTCAACTATAATTAGAACTTATATTTTAATTTACAATAACTTTAAATCATTGCTTTAAGAATTACAATAGAAAAATTGATTCACATAAATTTACCAAAATTAAACTTCTATGAATTTTTTCATGTCTTCATCAAATCTTTCCATAAGTAATTTTGAAATTTCAACAGATTATAAATAAAATAATAGAAACGTGTACTTGGTGTAAACTAAACTAAATGTATTTGTAATTTATTTAAATATTACATTTTGACTACTCAAGTTACAAGTGAGTTGTGGGAAATGATAATTCCATTACCAAATTTTCTTAATAATTTGCGTAAATCTAATACTTGTTTTTAACAATCACAATTTCAAGGTATGGTTTACAATTCTTAAGCCAATATAATAAATAAAATATTTTAAATGCAGAATAAAACTTAAAATACCTTGCAATAGAGGTGATTTAGCTAGTGTTAATATTTCAGGTAGTATTGGTGGTTCATTTAAATTTGATAATGCTGTAGGTTGTAAATTAGCAATAGAAGTCAACAATGTTAATGTTTGTTGTGCTATATGTAGATCAGACTCACTTAATAATGCAGGCAACTCCATTAGAACCTACAAAACAAAATATATTTAAAAAAATGCAAATATATACATATACAAATTAAATAATACATAATTATTAGATACTCCTGATAGGATTTAAGGATAAAATAAGTGGTTCTCAAGTGCAGAAGAAAAAATTCAACAAATGTTGTTTTCACTTTAGAGTATCTTTTGTGAATGTTTTTGTAAAAAATCAAAAAAGAAAATTGTTGAAGTTCAAATTTATTTAAAAATTAATGTCTGGGGATAATAATTTTCACAGCTTTGTATCTTAACAAACTGGATACAAGTTTTTTGACCACAGAAAGCAATAAGTTGTCCCTCCAGTGCCCATCATACCTTTCCCAAAAATACTTCATTCTGTTAATTATTCTTAACAAGTATTTACATGGGAACGAATTGAGAAGGGAATCTAGGGTGCTGCCTGGCCTTGTTCCTATACATACTTTGTTTTATTACGATTTCTTTTCAGTGTAGTTTTTGTTTTGTTAATGTTATTTTGGTTTTGGCTGTTTGGTATTAGTTTTATTTTTGTGTTTTTCTTTTACTGCTTTTCTGCACTTGTGTTGCATGTGAACTCTACCTTTCGGGTGGTAGGCGATTTAGTTCCTTCGATGACTATAGTTTTCAGACTTGCTTGTGACTAGGAAATGTGTTTTCTTACTTTTACTAATTGTTACACAGATGGGAATGTTGCTTGTGACTTTCTGCCCCTTAGAGGCAAATTCATGATTTACGATACCCATCAATGCAAGAACACTGACAACATTGTCTTCACAAACTATTGTCACACTTCTGTTGATCATGGTATGTTTGGACCTATTGTGATGATTGTGTCTTTGATTTTGAAAAAACCCATGATTTATCACTTATGATTAACACAAATAACTAAGCCAGAACAAATCTGGATCAGTTTCAGTTTGATTAATTAGGTTTTGGGACACAAGTTGTTTTTTTCTGCCGGTCTGATAACTTCAGAAAGAATTTTGCCAACACTTGATGCATGTTGAAATTTTTAGTTAAAACTGACTGTATTGCACAAAAACTTAAATTTAGTTTATCAGCCTTCTTTCTAATTGTAAGTTAGAACACACTAAATCCCAAACTTTCACAATGTTTCATTTTCTTTTGAAGGAGAAGACCACTCAACTGGGAGTCATCTTTGACTGATCCACGACCTCTTTGAATCTGTTGTTATGAGTTCATAGGTGTCTGAAACCGATTTCCCAGTTTTCAAACAAAATTTGACACAAACTCCATTTTTTTTTTACAGAATCAATTAATCCACCAAGAACCGAAAACACATGTTCACTCAATTGTTCTATTCAACAAAGATATCGCAGTAATCTTTTCAGGATGGACAAGACAGACTTCCCCTTACACACCCGCAGGCAAACTCTCCCCTCCTATTGAGCGATGGCAGCAAGTGCCCTAAAACTTTCCAATCACACTTTGTATAACATTATCAATAAAAAAAGTCTTGAGAAAACTGGAGTTATATTACTTATAATTAAATCTTCTAAACTAAGGTACAGAGAAATTCAGTTTATCTTACACAGGTGTGAAAAGTTACAAACATAAAATTAGAAACGAAACAGAATTTCCTTTGAAGTTGCATATATCTTATCAGTGAAAAATCACATTATTAATTAATGAGCAATTTCTATAATAAAATCAGTCAATTCATTAAAAAAACCCTCCAAATGTACTTTTAATGCATCTATTTTCTCTTTATTTTCCTATTAATACAAAGATAACACCATCTGAATTTTTTTTTACAAGTCTCTGTAATCAAAAATAATTTTTTTTTTACTAATCTGGATAGATGGCACCAAATCTAAAAGGCCATTCAATTTTTTACATGATATTTAGACCTTTTTTTTTGGTATTGTGAGAAAATGGTTGTTTTAAAACATATGTAACCATTTTACAACCAAGATTAATAAGACTGTAGTCACAGCAGATAATGTTAATAAATACAAAATATTTTTAAGATAATCATGAAAAAATAAGTAATACAATACGAAAAATTGTTTGTTTACAAATAACAAGATGAAACTTTATTATAATGAAGTATATTGATAATTACATATTACTGCTATTACCTGATATATCCAATCATCTAGGACACAGAAATTCAGCAAGTAAAAAAGTAGATTTTCTACATTTTTCAGAAAAAAACAAAAACAAATCTGCTGTCTTTTCTTCAAAGGTGACATTTTTTTTACATTTGTATTTTCAGGATTGCAAAATGGAAGTTCTGTTGGAATTGCTGTAATCTCTTTTATGTCTTAGCTGGATTTATTTCAGGAGTAATGTTGGTCATGTATGAAGTGCAAAATAACTAAATATAAAATTAACGATATTTTTTAATCAGATCATACTGTAGTGCAATTACCACCAATCATCCACAACTGAACCCAAGGGAGAAAAGTATGATCAGAGATTAAACATTATGTAGGCAACAATAATACTGACAATTCACTTGAAATTATTGAAGAAGTTTAATTTGAATACTTTTTGGCCTGACAATGGCACAACATTATTGTAATCATGTAAAGGAATTCGAAACAATTTTACAGAAAAGTGAGTATATGGTGGATGTTGCTGCAGACAAATTATTAATTTACATGATCATATTCACCCACAGGTGATGAATAACAAATTTTGAGAATTTAATTTGTTAATTGCTGTTATGTACTTTTTTATAAAGATTTTTACATACTGATATTATTAAAAAAAAAAATCCCTTTTGGCATGCCGGAAGGCAGAGATAGATTTCACGGGTGCTAGGTAGGGGATAAAAAAGATTTCCAACTTAAAGTTAAGAAAAACTTCAAATTTACTCAATACAACAATGGTTGCATGTGAAAAAAGCTTCATATGTTTAACATATGACAAGCCCCATCTTCTTACAATTTCAGCAACATTTTGGTCATCCCTTGCCATAAGATTATTCATATCAAAAAGTGTTTAGAAAAAGGTTTTGGGAATGTTTAGAGGACTAACGGTCGTTAGTCCTTTAAACCGATTTCACACTGTGCCTATTAAGGGGGGGTATGCCTTTTTTCTTCAAAACCCCATTTTTTCCACCCAATGATTGGCGATATCAACAAACTTTACTTAGATAAGTTTTAGGTCCTTATCCAAAGAACAGTAGGAACTTTAAATGAATTTGATATTTTACTTAATAAAAAAGTTAAAGCAATATTTTTTATTTTTTTCAAAAAAGCCTGTTTCCATTGTCCGATTCTGCCCATTAACAAACTCAACCGAGATTTTGGATCATTATATTTTATATAACGATTTGAACGTGACTGGTGCAAAATTAAGGCAGTTATTGTGTCCACAAGAAAGTGAAATACATATATATATATATATATATATGTATATAGTTAAAAGGTAAATATATATAGTTTAGAATTTAATAACAAATTATGTTCAACCAATCCACAAGTACAGAATAAAAAGAAAACATTCTTACCTTATTTTTCATTTTTTCTTTATTTATTTAAAGAAGTCAGTGCGATTTCAGGCTTAGGCCCATCATCAGTGATGTATGTATTTTTTAAAAAACATTACGAATACACTGACACATTTAAAATAATAAAACAAACATTTGTTCTTGGAAAAATTTTATATTTATAAATACAAAATTTATATTTTAATTTTTGGAGACAGAATTCGATGGGGACATTCGTCTAAAATATATTTAAGTTGGTGTCAGTTATAGATTAAATAATTATTTTATTGATATTAAATTATTAACAGATAACATTTACTCTTTGATTGAACAAATATTTGTTCTATAATTTAATGATTTTGGTTTTACTTTATATTTATTTCTAATGTTTTTTTTTTTTTTTTTTTTTTAAATATAACTTATTATTTTAACTTTAAATATAAACTTTT
This sequence comes from Zanna intricata, assembly GCA_010016005.3. Lineage (NCBI taxonomy): Eukaryota > Metazoa > Arthropoda > Insecta > Hemiptera > Fulgoridae > Zanna > Zanna intricata. The sequence goes on from JAAAKQ030444094.1 coordinate 74,594, forward strand.
GAACTGACTGTGGTTTTTAGGATCTGGGGGATGTGAAATGCCAAGCTATAAAGTCGAATCATGGTACCCATTACACAATAGGTAGCTTTCTAATGAAAGCTATTTAAATTGTACTAGACTATCTAATTATTGGTTCAGTAATATATTTTGTTCTTTGTGCATTTATATTTGACACTTATGTTTACTTAGTTTTCAAATTTGTTAATAAAACTATTTGTTGTAGGTTGATGACCTTTCCCTTTTTATAATTAAAAAAAAAATTCCTTTATAGTAGCACAGATTATAAATTAGCTGTTGAAAAAGCTTATCTTAAACTCCCTTATAATCAGTACTATGAAACTAATTGAAAGCAACTGACTTCTTTTGAACAATAATAATTAGTATTTATGGACTCAAGGCAATTGATCTTTATTTTTTTATTTACAGTTTCAATAAAAGATTAATTATGATACAATTTAAGTTTAATCTGATACATAATTTTTTAATGTGGTATTAACAGGAAATTCCAAGTGAAAATGAAATAAAAACTAGAACAGTACAGTCGATCAGTGTTTAAATAGAAAGATAATTATTATGTATTATATTCATGTATGTACAACTTGTAACTGTTTGTAACAGTTACAAGTTGAGGAAATATCTTGTAAAATTTTATGTTTAGAGTACACATGTGTATGGATGTGAAACATGGCACTACGAAAAAGGGAAAGAAAGAGTAGAGGCACTCAAAATACGAGCAAGGAGGAAACCAAAGAACAGTAAAAGGACAGACACACAGGAAAATGAAGAATAGTAAGAACTGAAAGAGCAAAACTTTAAAACAATTCAGAATAAGAAATCAAATTGGTAGGACATATCACAAGAGAAGAAGGATTAAAATGATACTAGAAAGATCAAAGATGATACTAAGAAGAGAGACTGAAAACTATTCAAAATAAAAATTATCTAAAAAAATATAGCTTATCAAAAATCCAAAAATTAGCTGAAAACAGAAGAGAATGGTGATATATGATGAAAAAGACTTTCCTAAGAATAAACAAACTTATGATAATGAGTTGAGGTGGAGAGAGTAGTATACAATGTGCAACTGGAAATACATAATCCAAAAGTTGCATTAACTGCATAGAATACTGACAACTAGTGGCATTTTTCAATTATAAAATATTAATGTAGGTCAATGAAATGGATGAATTTTCTTTCCCTACCATAGTGTTTGAAGAATTTATTGCACATTTGCCAGGTACTTAGCCATAAAACTTATAAAACCAGAAAGTTGGTATAAACTATATTTTTTTTTACCAAAATATGTGGAAATTGAAGGGGCACTTGTCTAAGTAAAAAAATTATTTTTTTCTTTACAAAAAAGTATGTCTGGCTAAACTCACTTTACTGAGCAGCAATAATGTGATTTCAGAACATTTTGTTGTCAATATCAGATGTAATATATTTAGCTACTTGTAATCAGCAGCTACTTGGTAATGATTGGGTACTCTTATAATGGTGTTTTAACAAGTATCACTCAGAAAAGTATAAAAATTTATTCCAGATACAAAAATGATTATAGATTTATAAACTCAGCTAATATACATTTTTTTTTTTTTTTTTTTTTTTTTTATTTAAGTGCATATTGATTAAAGAAAAAAGAGAAGTTTTCACTAAGTACTGAAAAGCCACACAGAAAAGTTTGACTTGGATAAGATTTTTGATGTTCTGCTTTTCCCAAGTCAGAATACTTATCAGCTGCTATTTTACACAGTACATCTGAAAAGTTCCCAAACTAAATTTCTGTAGTTGATACAAAAGTAGCACCATATCTCAGATAACCAAGGAAAAATGTAATGCAATGTCTGACAACTGTGTGCACATACTTTCATCATCTTTTATTACTCCAGTCTCGAGTTATATTCAGCCGTGTACATTGTGTTCATGTGACCTTGTGCGACCTCGCAACATGGAACAGAGAAGTGTGATAAAATTTTGTGTTCGATTTCAAAAATCTTTTTGAAACTTACTGTATGATAAAGGAAGCATTCGGAGATGAAGCTGCATCTCGTACTACAACAACATGGTGGAAGCAGTTTAAAAATAGAAGGGAATCGTGGATGATGACAAATGAAGTGGGAGGGTGTCAACAGCTGTTGATGGCTTCCCACTTTATTGTGAAAGAGTGCACTCAACTGGTCAAACAGTGAATTCTAAATTCTATTTTTTGCTTGATATGTCATATTTCTTGAATCTGGCTGTTGGACTCTCTTGCACGACAATGCCTCTACACACATGGCAACAGTTTTAACACATTATGCCAAATATCAACACTGTGTTATCCCACCCATCCCATTCACCCAACTAGGCTCCCAACAGACTATTTTTTGTTTCCGAAACTCAAGTTGAAGATGAAAGGCCACTTTTTCAACAACATTCCAGCTATCGAAAGGGCTTACAGTTAAAAGCAATCCCACAAACTGATTTCTCCAGAGCATTTGATGGACTCTACCGGCACTGCAACAAGTGTATAACTGCAGAAGGATTCTACATAGAGGGCTGATGTGAGTGAATTCATTTATCTTGAAATCTGTACTTTTATTTAATTTAGTTAAGGATTTTTTCAGACATACTGTGTAAATACCAATATCCTAAAAATTAATCTACTAAAATGTTAAACTGTTAGCTACAGCAAACAAAACTTAAAATAAGAAAAATTCATCATTACATCCATTTCAGTACATAAAAAATTCTTTTTCTTTATATACTAACATATATTATATAAAATGTATAGGCTACATATTATACATCTAAGTCCTAGCTATAAATTATAAAAACTAAAAAATAGATATGAGAGAATTACATTTGAAAAATAACATACTTTTTTGATTAATTACAAAAGAAGAGATTTTAGGAAACTATGCAAGAGTTCAAAATTAAGTAATATCAAAATACTTTTCATGTTACGTAAGATAAACAAGTATAAAAATACTCGTTTACTCTAAATTTAAAATAGCATATCAAATAAAACAAATGAAAAATCAAAAGTAAAAATTTAATTGAAATTAGATTCTTATTAAATACCGTTTTGTATAATACCTTATTAAGAAGATCTGTATTAATGGAAGAGCTGTAATTGTTGACTAAAGTGTCCAATAATGTTAGCGTACTTAATTTTAATGCTCGTTGATTTTTACGCAAGAATGACCCTAACATTGGTACTCCTTCACCCTGAAAAAAATACACTTACATAAGCAAATATAGTTATTTAAAATCTTTCTATAGATTCTGTTTAGTTTTTGGCAATATAGATTTTGTATAGTGTTTGGCAATGCAAATATCAATAATATGAAGAGTATTAAAAAAAAATTACAATAATAATACAAGGAATATATACATATATATATATATATATATATTTTTTTTTTTTTTTTACATAAATTTTGGACTTAAATTGTCAACTTCCATGCTAGAGTGGTAGTGTCAACTTTTTATCCACATTGTCCCAGATTCAAATCAAGGTCAGACGTGGCATTTTCGATCTGTTAAAAAATATTCCATTCCATATTTCCACACAGAACATATATTTATTTTTATATAAACACATAAATTTGAGCGTGAGTATAGGAATAAAGAATGTAATCTTTAATGAATGAATACCACTGCTATCTTCTTTTTTGTAATTTTGCAGCCATATATAACAATGTAATATTACAATGAGTGCCAAAATAAATGTAGAATTTAAGATCACAGAAAATCTTTTTATTTATTAATTAGTGGTAATGTTATTACATTATTTACAAAAGTAAACATTATCATTAAATATAGAATAGAGATCTGACAAATATCCTCCACAATACATTTAACATTCAAATTCTTTAATTGTCAAAAATCACTTTTTTGTATAATTGTGGCTCAATGCTGTTGATAACTGTTTGAATCTCTGTTTTCAATTCAGATTCTTTCTCATTATGGTAACCTAAACTTTGGACTTAGTGAATCCCAGCAGGAAACATCACACGGTGTGAGATCACTGATCTTAGTGGCCAATTTACTTCACAGTTGCGTTAGATGAGTGGTTCATTAAGTTTCTGTCCAAGTAGATTGTTTCATGCTCAATATGGCCACTGGTGCTATGCTGTTGGAACATTTCATCCAAAACCATGCTATTCAAATAAGGCGCAAAGTTCAATATCATCTTATGACAACATCTACCACTGACAATCTATGTTTCCAAACTCATTACAAAAAAAAAAAAAAAAAAAAAAAAAAAAAAGGGCCAAACATTCCACTAGTAGGAATCCACTACCAAATTGTCACTAACTGGGTATAGATAGGTTTTTTTTCAAGGATTTTCTTTGCCCCAGACATGACAATTTTGCTTAAGGACACACACACTAAGGTGGAGAAGTGCTTCATTACTAAAGATGATTTTTCTCAGAAGAATTGCTGTTCATTTGTTGATTCTCCAGATCCAATTGACAAATGCCCGGTCAGTTCCTGGGCTGGCTGAATCTTGAATGTATGCAGATTTTTCATTAAAATCAATGCATTGTGCTTTTTAAGATGTCCAGTTGTAGTGATCAATGCATACTGAGATTTCAGAATACTCCACGATACTATCATTCACAGCAGGAATGTTTTTAGCTCAAAAGCCACTTTGAGGTAACTATTGAGGCTTTTTTTTTGTTTCCAACTGTACCTGTTAGTTAAAATTTTTGAAACAGTGCTTTCACAGTACTTTCATTTAGGTCACTTTCTTCTATTGAAAATGTTATGTAATTTGCATCCACTTTCAGTGAAACATTCTCTATGTTTATTATAATATATCCTCACACAAAATGCTGCCAACCCTACAGCTAAAAAAATGGCGCAAAATTTAGATACATTAATTCAGGTTAGAAGCATAAAAATACAAGCTATCAACTAAAATTTATAAAATTAGAGTACAGTCTATTCTGCTAATTAACTTTAGGGAAAAATAATAATTTTCTCATAATAATTGCATTAAATTATACAGCTTTGTAACAAATTTTAAAGTTGGGTCAAAGAAGATCAGTCAAGTCTTATTTTAATTCCTAACCAACTTAGGCCAACAAGTCTAATATTATTTCACTGCTGAAGTTTGACATTGAAAAATAAGAGATCTAAAGAACAAATTTCCCTCTTTTTGAAATGATTCATTTATTTACTTAATAAAAAATGATAATTTTAGCTATATCGCCCTATTATTAAATAGCTCTTTCTGATAATTCTTGCTAAATCTGAATGTTTTCAAAAGAACATTTTTCCAATAATTATCAGACTTTCTCACAAGTGATTTGAATGAAAATATAATTTTTTTTCATGAGCAGAAAAAATAAATTGTACAACAGTTACAATTAACTTTTGCATAAAAGTTAGCAATGCTTGGTTATTAATATAGGTCAGGTGTTATGTGGGGTTCAACAACGATAAGTATAAATACAATTCTGATTCTACTATGAACTCTATAACAGCAAACAAAATTAACAGAAAATTGACAAGAGATATAAACTATAAAAAGCAAGATAAATTTTAATTAATTTTATTAACAGTTATTTATCATTTAATGTTTACAAAAGCTTATACTTTTATTCATGAAAAATATCCACTTTGCCCCTTTGCAACAGACTCGCCAAACAATTACATTTACAGCTATTTAACTACAGACAACATTATCCCAAAATGAATACTCATAATGCATTCTTAGCCCAATTGTTACTGTCCACTCATTCTGAATGCTCTTACGGCCAACCCACCCTTTTGTTTATTCAAGTATTATGATTATTACTGTCTGAACCTTCTACGCTTTTCTAAAAATTCTTTCTAAACAGAATTTCTTTGTTTTTTTAACAGGATTTTTACTTTTTCAATCTGTTTGTCGATTAATATTCTTTATTTTCTTTCTCTTTCTTATTCTGGCAACTTTCTATTACTGGAAGCTTCTCTACCCATTACAATATCTTTAATTATTTTTATGTATCTTTCATGGGCTGCAGCTTGATTCAATAAGTAAAACAAAAATTTGATAACAATAACATTATATATATTTCACTACATAAAGTTCTTTTTCAGTCTATATTTACATATCATTCTAGTCATTTCAGAAAGAAGTTAATTTTTTTTTTTATAGAGTTCAGAAAGTTGCTGTGCACTGGAAGTATGCAAGTGTTATGACAAAACTTTCTTAATTATTACTTGTATTTTTATTTCATTATTTTACAAAAAAGGATATTACAATAACTGGAATAATTTATAAAAGATGTTTGTGATGATGTCAAATTGTTAAACACTTTAACCAGATGATATACTGAAATGTGTCATAGGTATGCTGTTATTGTGGTTTTTACTTAGTCATATGTGCACCATCTGTTGTGAAACATGGCTTGTTTTGCTGCCAACCCCCCTCCCACAGAAAGTAATCTGGAGGAGTCAGATTGGGTAATCCAATCCAATTTTAACTGTGTAAATTCAAGAGGGTTAGTTGTCGACCAGTCAAGTATTTTGTGAATTAATATTTCCTCACATATGAAACCACGCTTCATCTGTAAAAAATATAATTTAGAGAATATCTACGGAATTTTGATCAATAAAATGTTTAAATCATTGACGATAATTTATAAGTTTCAGTTTTTGATCACACATAACTTAGTAGGGTAAAAGTTTCAGTTCTTTTCTTAAAACTTTATTAAGTGCTGTAGCAAATCCATTATCTTACTGCTGTGCTAACTTACGCATTGTCTTTGATGGACTTTCTGCCTAAGCATCTGAAATATCAAGCAGCTTCTATTTGTTTAATTTAAGTGATCTTCCACCTGGATTAGTATCTTTTAACAGAGCCTGTTTCCCAAAATGTTTCAATAAGAATCTGAACTGCATTGCAGTGAGAATAAGAGTATTTGAAACTTCTCAGAAAACTTGTGCTTTACTAAATCAGTATACTTTCACCTTCACAAAATACATCTTCAAAGAGAAAAATACAATCCACTACCAAAATAATTATGATGATTCTCACAACTACTGATTCCAATAAATTAAACAACATGAAATGAAATGAAACACGTTCAATCACAACTCAACTACTGAGTAACACTCAATGAATCCACAGGGCAATCAACCTAATGCCAAAAGGCTGGAATGTGCCATATAAATTTTAAAGCATTCTACATGATGACTTTCCAAATAAACTGTATAAAAATAGTAAAAATTCTAAAACTTACCAATATTGGCCTAAGATCAATACGTAGAGGAGATGCAGCTACTTTTGTTAGGGCTTTAACAGTAGTAAGTCTAGTAATCTCATTTCTTAAACGATCCAAAAATATTGGTAAACATGTAGGTAATTCACCCTGAAATTGTGAAATGTGATTAATTAATAAACAACAAAATCATAAATAAATAAAACTGAAATGAATGAAAACAATTATTTTTACTATTCAGTAACAACAATACCCAATTTAAAAGAAATAGACAAATGTATGACAGTTGTTCAATAATTAGAGACAAAACTTCTGGTAACAGCAGAAAAACTATTAAATAAAATTAAATGAAACTGTCTGATGTTCAAGTTTGTAACTCTGACATGGGAAGTATCAGCAGTTAGAAAAAATTTCCATTACTTAAACTCCTTTACTTGTTTCAAAATGTCTGCTCAGTTTGAAACAAATACTGTGGAAGAATACTATGATAACATTTTTATTTTCTGAGGCATAAAAACAGCTGAAATTCACTTGCAGTTGTTAAACACCTGCAATAAACTTGCAATATGATAAAAGATAAAATCATGCAGATTTTTAAATTGAAATGAACAATTTAAATAAGAAGAACAAATGCAACCTATTTTCAATGTAGCAGAAGGCCAGTGGAAGTTTTGACTGATGATTTGCAAAATCACATTTGTGATCTTATTTGTAAGGACAGATGTATAAAAATTTGGTAAACTGCTGAAATTTGTAGTGTGAATATTATCACTGTCTACTTTAGTATCCTTGATAGGCTGAATAAAAATGTGTTCAAGGTTCAAGACAGTCGACTCAAAATTACTAACGTACCTTAATCTATAAATGTATGGAGGAACTTAAACAATGGGTTTTAGCAGAAGGTAATGTTTTTTTAAATCACAACTTATAATGAAACTTGGAATCATGATCTTAAGCCGGAATTGGGTATTTCATGATCAGAGTACGGAATGGAACATTTATTTTACCTTCCCGGAAAAATTTTGAATCCTATGTCGGCCAGTAAAATGATGCCAAAAATGTTTTGGGGTAAATTTATTGCAATTACATGGCAGAACAATGTACAATTAACACAATGAGTACTATAGTGACATGCTAGAAATAAAGTGAAACCCATAATTAGAAGGAAATGTTTTGCTTCTCTGGCAAAGGTAAAATTCTTCTGAATAATAATGCCTGCCTCACACGGTTCAGACCAGACATGGTAGCTGTCCAAAATTTGGTTTTGAAGGTGTTGCCATATCAACCTTGTAGTTTTGTGTTTACCACATCCACCTTAAACCTTTTACGAGTTTTAAACTCAACTTTAATTGTTGTAAATAAATAAGTAACCTTATAGTAAATTTTTAAATATTGAGAATTGTAACAGTTACTTATGTAAAAATTATTATCTCTATTTTACTAATGCAATACAATAAATAACTCAATACATTGTTCGTTTATCTAAGAATCAATAGTATTTAAAAACTTTCAGTTATATGATTGTTAAACTACGTAGTACATATTCTCACCTGAAGAAAGTCTCCTAAATTACATATTATTTGTCCCATACATGCAATTGCTCTCTCTTTTACTTCTTGATCGATATCAGCAGCTCGAAGCCTGACTAGTGTACAATTGTAGAGATCGCCAGTGAAAGGAGCAAAATCAAAATTACTAGGAGAATCTAAAAGAAAAAAAAAAAGAAGCAAAATAAAACCAAACTTAGGCCACTATTTCCAAGCTTTTGTTTAATATATTATGTATTACTCTAAACCACTATCTAGAACATCCTCAAATTTCTCCCACTTGTTATTTGATTATACTACAAGAATGATAGTTTAAAATAACTGTTTCTAATAGTAATATTCACTGTAAGACACCATTTTTACTATAAATAAACATTATTTGTTAATTTCTAAATCATTTATAAATACTTTTTTAATTTAAAAAAAAATATAAGGTCTTGTTATTAATCGTTTAAAAATCATGTGAATTATTGTTTACGTTTACTGAATCATGTGAATGTTGTAAGTTCTTCAAATTTTTCTTGATAAAGGATTCAAAAGAGAATGTGTCTTTGATAAAGTGAATGGTTACATATTACAAGAAAAAAAAATTTCATTAGGACAACAAAACAATGATACATACAAGATGCTACTCAAAGATTCCTAAAATATAATACTAACTATACGGTCATATCATACTTTGATCTTACTCATCACCTTCAAGGTAGTTTTCTTAGAACTTGGGCACTGATCCCAACACCTCTGCCTTGAATAGAATGCATGTGTTCATCAGCACTGCTTGAGATTTCACTAAAATCTCTTCTATTGTGTCAAATCTTTGTATCTTTAATTTGAGAAAGAGAAAGAAGCTGCACAGAATCAAGTCAGAAAAATACAATGGATGAGGACCAATCAAAATGTTGTTTTTCAATAATGAGCTGTACAATGGAAGCACTATATGTTCTGACACAGTCACAGTGTACACAGTAATTCCTGCGCCACTTTTCTGGATGTTTCCTTCTTAAATGCTTTCTTAGCCATCTTAGGACAGAGTAATAAAATTCTCCATTAATTATCTGATCAGAACATAAGACTCCTTATGATAATCTTGTCATTATTAAAAAAAAAAACAGATCACTAAGGATTTGATGTTGCTGTAGAGTAAACAAGTTTTCTTTGGGTGAAGTAAATGTTGACTCCTCCATTGGACAATTGCTGCTTAGTTTAAATCCATATTCATAAACCCAACTTTTGTCACTTGTGATGATCTCTAAAAGGAAATCTGTATCAGTTCAAAGCATCTTTCAGTTCACTGCAGACATTAATGCAATGCTGGTTCTGTTTGTTTAATCAGCAGTCATGGTATAAACTTTGTGAAAACCATTCCCATGTTCAATACTTGAGACTAAATCATGTATGGCTATTTTTAAGATTTAAAACAAATTGTATGTTTGTATCTACAGGGTTCCCCCAAAATTTTGAAAGTGATTTTTCCTGACTCTAAAATGACCATGATATAGATGACGTAATGATATTTATCCAAACAATGTTCAAAATAGCTGATAGTAATGACTTTTCAATTCAAAATTCAAAAACTAGTAGTAATATTTTCTAATCTCATGAATACAAAATTAATTTTAATGTAATATAAAAATATATTTCACAGTAGAAATATTTTATTATTTACAGAAATGACTGGGAATGGAGATACAAAAGTTATTATTCTTAGTAAAAATGTTTTTAAACACTCATCTAATCAATTCTGCAATACTAAACTTGACTAAAAAATTAGACAACAATTTCAGAGTACTTGCACACCCATAATACATGTATTACCAGCATGTATGCTTACTTACTCATTGTGCAAATTGTTCAATATAAAATGACATTTGCAGCACTGCTTCAAAAAATCCACTGAATTCAATTGATTTCATTTCAATGACATCTCATCTAGCTAGACCTTGATCTAATTTGAATAAGATTTGGTTGAATTTAATTGGTTGCCCATTGAAGAAGTTAAATCCTCCCGAAAGTTCACTCAATAGAATCCAAATTCATTTACAAAGCTCAATCCAAATATAAACTTAACTATTATACATTTCAAACTTGAATCGAATATATTATGAAAATTTTCTACAAAATGTTGTTTTTTTTTCAGATGACTGATGACTCTTCAGTGAGGAAAATATTAAATATTCGTTATCGTTTAGTCATTCTTCTGCTTAGATAACAGTTTTCAGGTTTCCCTGATATATTACAAATTTCAATAGATTTCCCAGACATATAGGGTGACCTTTAAAACCCCTCCCTGACTAAATTGAAGTTATCTGAATTTTAAGGCCTGGGGGAACCCTGACTTGGCCTAAACAAACCTTATGCTTGGTATGAGGATTAGAATTTCTGTGGCTGATTATGAAGTTTAAAACAGAATTTAATATAATATAAATACACTATTCTCCATGCTGGTTCATTGCAGAATCATAATCATAAGCACAAATTATGGGAAACTGTCTGACACAACAAACATATCCATTTAGATACTAACAGATGAGACATGTATCACATTGCTACTAGGGCATTTGGTTGTACTAGCACTCATTTCCATATGTAATACAAATTTTGGGAATTTCTGGATAGCATTTTGTACAATGCTAATACTATTTAAATAAAAAAGAATTACAAGAAATGGTTGTATGTTATGTTATGATTCTAATGCAAGAATCTTTTAAACATTATTTAAAAACTTCCTAAAATTGCTGGTAGGAGAAATTCAAAATAGATAATAAGAGGTTGACAGAAAGTTTTAAGACAGGTGCTGCCATTGCTCAAAAGGACAGGTAGGCTGCCAGCAGGAATGGAAGGGAAAACAGATTTTGTCAGTCCTGAAAAGAACTGTAACAATGTTCAGTAGAAAGTGACATCCTGGTGTGTTAAGACTTGTTTACGGTTCGAGGCGGATTATTAATTTTGCAAAATGGATGAAAAATCAGAACAACTTGGTGTCATTTTGTTTGAAAATCAGCTTCAAAGACTTATGAACTCTTAAAAACAGCTTTTGGAGATAAATATCTGAGCCATTCAATGTTTTTATCTTATTCAACAGATTCAAAGATGGAAATGGATCAACTGAAGATGATTCCTAGACCAGCCAACCTTCCACTTCAAAAACCACCAAAAACACTGTGAAAATTTGTAACTTGGTGCACTCTGACCATAGACTTAGAGAAATAGCTGATGAACTGAATTTAAGTTTTATGCGGTTCAGTAAATTTTAACTGAAGCTTTGAACATGTATTAAGTGTCTGCAAAATTCATTCTGAAATTGTAGTCAGACCAGCAGAAACACGGACTTCTGTGTTGAATGTCCCAAGAACTGATTAATTAGGTCAAAACTGACTCTGATTTAAATAAGGTGACAAAACATGGGTTTATGGGTATGTCCCAAAAACAAAGGCAAAATCATATCAGTGAAATGATCCAAATTTATCACAACCAATAAAATCATGACAAAGTCAATTAAATCTGAAGAAAATATTGATAATTTCTTCAATTCTATGGTATCATGCATCATGAATTTGCCTCTTGGGACAGAAAGAATCAGGAATACTATAAAATTTTCCTTCAGCATTTGCATGATAATATGCCACAGAAAAGGCCTACAGTCTGACAAGTAAAGAATTGGGTTCTCTACTACAATGCACCAGCTCATCATACACTCTTGATTTAGCCAAATTCCAAATCTCTAGGCTTGCCCAACCTCTTCCCCCTGATTTAGCTCCCCTGCCAATTTCTACCTGTTTTATAAATTCAAATTCTCACTAAATGGGAACAAATTTTAATCAACTGAAGATGTCAAGCAAATACAGATCACTCTTAGTAAGAAACCTTCCAAAAGTAGGAACACCGTTGAGTCGCTGCGTACAGTCAGAAGGAAACTACTTTGAAATAGGTTCTTCATGTAATGCCATTCTGAAATAACATGCCAGTCTTAAAACCTTCCAATCACACCTCATATAGCATACATGATTTCACTTTAAGTAAAATGTAAATTATAACGTGGAATTTTATAATTTAAAAACTAAAACTGTGTTACATTACTACAGATATTCAAAGTGAACTCATACATAAAACATATGTAAACATGAACAACTAACTTGGTTTCGTTAATAACTATTCTTTTACCTTCTTGACCTATTTTTCAACAATTAGCTGTTATGTTTTTAATTATTATAACTTATATTTCTCATAAGTAATTATGCCTGACTATAACTCTAAGCAATGATACATTATGTTTATATGTGCATCCCTCAAAATGAAAATTTGTGCTAATCTGAAAACCAATTAAAGAATAATAATATATACTAGTCAGAACTCTTACAACCAGTAACTCACAAATATTCCAAATTTTGAATGGCAGATATATTTTATGCACACAACTGATGAAATATATACTCGCTTTCAAGAAGTTGTTTTCACTTATAATAATAATCTGTATAACTGAGACTTTAATCCCAAATTTTAATGACAGGATGGTACGGCACATTATTAAATCGATTTCTGAATACTTACATAAAACTTGATAACTATAAGAAAGGCTAAATAATGCAGATTATTAGACAGTATGATAACACTGCTCATACAAGTAGACCAATCAGCAAAGCAGTTTATTAACAAACCAACATTTATTCATAGGGATATAACAAGAAGAAATGTGGTTCCTGTTTAGAAGATACAGTTTTTATTGCGTTCTTTACTGTGTTGAGTATATTACTGCATATCAGCATGCAAAGTCCACCAAAGTAACACGCACAGGTAACTGTAGAAGTGCCGGCCTCCGTGGCACGAGTGGTAGCATCTCGGTCTTTCATCCTGGAGGTCCTGGGTTTGAATCCCGGTCAGGCATGGCATTTTCCACACATGCTACAATTCATTCATCTCATCCTATGATGATATACCTTAACGGTGATTCTGGAGGTAAAAAAAAAAAAAAACTGTACAAGTGATGTTTTCATCTGGGAACCCAACTGTGTAATGAACATAATTTCTTTCACAGTAAAGCCTCCAACTAATCTGCTGAATTGAATATTTTACATACACTAGTGTCAACAGAAAAACGGAGACATAAAAGCAGCAAATTAATCTCTCTTGCTGTAGTAAAACAAAACAGTGCAAACACTTGAGCCTCTACTCCACCTAAGTGAAAACTTTGATGAAATTTACTTCTAATATTATCTATTATTTATTTCTGTATTAAGTAATATTATATTATATTTCTATATTTAAGTAATATTATAATATTACTTAACAAGACATATGAAATACAGAAATTACAGTTACTGTGATACTGAAGTACACACCAAGAGGTCGAATAACTTTGACTAATTGTTGTAAAACAAGTAAAGCTTCAGCAGTTATTTTATAAAAACTGTCACCAACTGCTGATATAACTGGTGGCACTAACACAGACATATGTGGGTGAAACACTTCTGGAGAATGAGACAGCAGTAAGCAGTGAACAAATGACAAAGTATCTATCTTCATTGTACTGCTGGAATTTTTGTCCCTAAAAATGAAAAATAAAATTAATAATAATAACTTAAATACACATCATTAATATACATAAAAATAAGAATTATTCCAAAATTGTTTTCCAATGAACTACTGAAAATGAATTACTTTCCTATACATTGTAAACTGGCCTTAGTGACCTGGTACATGCACAACAGCCATCGATAACATATACATCCTTGTTGCAGAACTTTCTTTAACAATCCTATCAGTCATTAAAATAAAATTTGATAAAACATAGGACTCACTATTGCCTCTTATGTCAATTATAAAGTACAAGGTCTTAATTCATTTTTTTTTCTGAAATAGAAGGATGCAGTACATCAAACCGTCTCTGATTAAATCATATTTATGGTTAATGTCAAATAGGTAAAATACTTGTCCACCTAAGTAGCCATACAAATTCAAACATACACTACTTAACCAAAAGTGACTACATTTAATGGAAGAGATGGTTCAGAAAGTAACCTCTATTTGGCTATGAATAAAAAACCTGCATTGATAAAAATATTTTATTAGATAAAACTTAAAACTATAACTTTTAACTATTTTTTAACATAGTTGCCATTTAAATTCAGGCATCTGTCATAGGGTTTCATTAATTTACAAATACTTTCAACAATTCAGCCGCCTGGGTACCTAGCCAACCTTTCAAGGCATTTTGAAGTTCATCATTATCAAAATGCTGCAAACACAACCCATTTCTTCATGCTAGTGAAAAGATGAAAATCACTTCCCCAAGTCCAGGCGGTAAGGCGGATGATAAAAAATGTCCCATGGAATTGATTCAGAAGTTCTTGGGTTCTTTAAGCACTGTGAGGATGAGGATTGTCATGCAAAAAAACAACACTAGATGACAGCATAGTAGGATGTTGCTCTGAATGACTCGCCTTAGTTTCTTCAAAGTTTCACAGTAGGCTGCTGATGTAATCATCATCTAAAGTTCCATAATATCAACTAGAACCCTCTTGGCATCCAAAAAAACTGTAACCATAATCTTCCTTGCTGACAAAGTTTGGTGGGCTTTCTTTGGTTTGCATGGAGAACTGGTATAGCTCCTGGCCATCAACTGTAGTTTCATTTAAGTGTTCATGTAAGCCATTCAAGTTTCATCCCTGTCACAATTTTCTTCAAAAAATTATTTCCTTCTGTCATAGCATGAAAGGAAATCTAAGGCAGAGTCCATTCATTTGGTTTGATGGATCCCTGAGCATTTTTGGAACACACCGAGCACAGAACTTCTGGTAGCCTAATTTATCAGCAACAATCTCATACAAAACCATACAAGCAATTTGCGGCAATTATTTGAAAAGTTCACAGAAGGTGAATCTTCAATTTTCATTAATTTCACTGACAAGATCATCACTCATAACAGAAGGTTATGAGTGATGATCTATTTTTCATTGATGTTAGTTCATTCATTTTTTAAAAATTGGACCAATAGCTGCACTACACCATCACTTATAATGTTTGGACCATACACGGTACACAACTGACAATGAATGTCTGCTGTCGAAACATTTTGTGCCCATAGAAATCTTACTACAGCACACACCTCATTTTGTGGGATTTTCTATTGCAGGGCTCATGTTTTTACATTATAACAAGCAAACAGCTAAAATACACTGCTCATACTGACATAGCTGGAAGCACTAGTGATTCAGAAAGTATGTTGATTTTTCAATGGCAGTGCCATTCACACAACTACTAGTACTATGCTACAATGGAGGTTATTTTCTAAACTGCTCTAACATTATGCTTAATACAATATTTTGAAGTCACAAGGAAACTAAAAACAAAAAAATTTTTTTTGTGAAATGCTTAGAGGTTCAGAGATCAGTCCAAAACAATTGACATGGAATGTATAAAAACTGTTCCTTAACATACAATGTACTTTATAGGTAGAAAATGTAAAGTGCCTTCAAGCGCCTTTGTATGACAAAAGTCAATAACCGTATCATCCCACGGGACAAATAAGAATATAAGAGTTCAAGATTGTCTGCAAAAGCTATACTAATATAAATGGTAAGTGCCTGAACATAGGCTGCAACTTTAGGGAGTAGTAATGTAGATAATTTATATAGATAATATTCTTTTCTCCGATTTTATTTTTTTCTACCAGCCAGTTTTTAAAGTTTGTTTTAGAATAGCTCTCATGGTAACATTAAAGTCTACCACTAAACAATACAAATAACAAAACGCAAGTAAATATAGGATAAAAACAGGTTCATATAACAATAAAAATGAATGATTCATGAATCATTCTTTTCTCAAATGGGCATACTTATTTCTAATGAATACTTTTTTTATGCAAAGTAGAAATACATTTCCCTGTATTTTATTTAAGGGTAAGGATTATTAAAATTTAATTTTAAAATCCTTGCAAACTACAAATCATCCTACTATCAAATGCATTATGATCATCAACCAAATCTGCTGTAATCAATTCATATATATATTCTTCTTCTTCTATAATTGGAGGAATTTTAAAAACTCCTTCAATTCTACTTTATTTCCTGATGGATGTTTGTTTAAAAATTGAACTGTATCAATAGAAAACTGTGAATAACCTACATCCTGTTAGAATAAAAAATGCATTGACACAAAAATTATTTTTTCAAACAGCATACATAGTAAATTTAAAAAAAATAAAAATATGATAAGGATGCATAACAATGTAGCAAAAGTTTGGCTTTACAAGTAAAACATCATGAATTGGTTTTCCTGCACATCTCATATTCATTGTAAATTTTGGTGTAATTTCAATAATATCAAATAGCTAATGATATTTATTCTGATCATTTGCACTATAACCTTATCTGTCAGTCTAAAACTAAAAACTGGTGAAATTTTAAAAAATTTAACTTAAAAATAACTATCTCATAATATTAATAAGGTCTTTTTTTACTTAGTTATCTAAGTTAATTAAAAAATAAACATTAGTAAAATACTGTTTCAAATAGTTACATTTTTTTTTTATTAATAAATTTATTGATTTAATTCCGTACTTGGTTTTTAATAGTTTTATAGATTCCCCGCTTTACAAATCCTGATGATACTAGGGCAATAATAAGTAATACAAAATCAGAAAAAAAATCCAAAGATGTATTACACGTCTACAACCAACAAAATCAATTAATAATTTTGTTGTTCACTGCTCTCTGTTCTGTGCTTTCTGTTCTCTGACAAAGGCCAATGTTTTTAAAATATATTTTTGATATTTTCTTACACACTGTTAAGCATATCAAAACCTCTTCCCTTTACAACAGTTTTCATATACTGCTCAATCTTTATTCAACTGAAGATTTTAATTATACTACAACAAGCAGATGACCCACACAGCGAAACTTATCCTGGATAAGCGTAAGACCATATTTAAATAATCATAACCAAATTTAAACATAACAAACTGCTGCATTTTGCTCGCTTCTTTAACTTCTGGAATATTACTCTTGATCATTTACAATAACAGTTCTAAATGGCAGTTTATAACAATAATTTTGCAGTCTAAAATTTTTTGTCTATTTCATTAAAAAAAAACATACAATTCAAAATTATGGATATGTAGTAACATAAGAAAATTATTTTTAGAAAAAAGAGCAGATCAGGATGACAATAAAAAAATTTAATGAGTATTAAATAGGCAGTAAAATTCTAGCTAAGTATACAATACTTAGAAATTTTATCATTAACACATAATTTTATAGGTAATTAACATCACAAACAATTTACAAGTTACTTAGAATTGGAAATTCCCTTTTTATTAATTGCCAAGTTCTTTTTTTGATATTTTTTATTCATAACCACAGTAGTTCCTGTAAATCAGTTTCCTCATTTGGGAGTTATCTTAGTCCCTAAGAATAAGAAGATTTAATAATGGCTTTCCTCTTTTTTTAGTGAATCTGTTGATTAATAGATATCGTAGTACTGTCATTTCTGCCTGTCCTTAGCTTTGCCTTTAATTGTTTTTATCTTCGACAGTTTTTCTATCATCTGACATACTCATGTTTCTTCTTCATCTTCTTTTATTTTTCTACACAATTATTTTTTAATACAACTGTGTCTCAGTTTGAAGCCAAAGCCATTAGATATCCTCTTTATATTTTCTTCACTTTTTCTTAAGACGAGTTTCTCAGTTTTTAGACATACTTCAAAATGTTTGTTTCTTTTATCTCTTTTTTTCATTGTTTATGTTTCTGGACCAAATGCTACTAAAACTACTCTGAACTTAACAATCTGTAAATCTTTTTCTTTGATTAACTTGAATGTTTTTAGCCATCAACAGCTTTTAACTACTAACAAAGATTAGAAAGAAATTATTTACACGAAAAAAATAATAAATTTAAATACAAACCCAAGCGAGTATTGAATACCAGGTATCAATGCCGGTATATGATTTGTCAAAGCACCTGGTAACACAAAAACTAGTTCTTTAAGAAGAGCAAAACAATCCTGTCTTGTTTTGATACTTCGTTCTTTCATCTGTGCATTAACAGCCTTCATAATTGCTGGCACCTATATTTCAAATGAAAATATCAAATTAGTCTTAAAAATATCTATAAAATTTTAAAAGGTTGGGCATTAACAGACATGAAAATATGTTACAAGAAGCAACTTAATTCTTTGATCAAGTATTTCTTATATAAGTTTTTCAGTCATGACTGTGTTTCAATTAAAGACAGCTATTCAGCTGCATATAACATTTAACTCTTTTCTATAAGTACCTACATTCAATGCAATAATAAATACTGTTTTTGTACATATTTTCCATGCAATAAAAAACTAGACATAAAAAATAAGCATCATACTGTACACAAGCATCATTACTTATGATTATCAACATTTACCTTACATAAAAAAAAAGAAAATAGTGAAATATAAATAGCAAAATATTGCGATTACTGCATGTGCAGTATAATGCTGGTGTTGATTGTTGCATGTTAAAACAATTTAACCAATGCAGAAGTATTATTTTATATTCTACTCTTTTACTGTCACTTTGGTATCTGATAAACAAAAATTTCAATGCAGTCATCAAGAAATGTTCAAAGTTTCAGTTATCTGCTTTCTACCACAAAGTAAAAAAGACATTAAATACAAGAAAAGATACCGTTACCAACACTAAATTTTAACATTATTCTTATTGGCATTCGAATGATTAGATGAAATGTGTTTTCACAAGTGCAGAATTGTAAAACTGGTAAAGCTAAAATCACATTTCATTATGTAACAAAGAACAAATTTAAGACATTTATTTACAAAACCTGATACAACTCTACATCAGAAAAATTTCTCACAATAAAAGCATATTTTATAGTATAATAACCAATTGGCTGGAAAATTAAACTACTTGAAAAGGCATTACTTGATTCTTTTATGAAAAGGTATAACAAACACTGTACTCAGTCATTTTGTGGTCATAATAAGCACCTTTAGTAAGCTATAATATTAAAAATATTTGTTACTTACTGAGCTGTAAGCCAAAATAGTTACCTGAGCTTGCAGCTGTGACAATGGAGCATCTTCTTGTTCCATGCAGTTAGGATCAAGGTTTGAACCTGAAGACGGTCTTGCCTGACGCAGCAGTGCCATATAAGCATGAAATATATCACTCTTGACATTCTCTTCTCTTTCTACAATAATATAATTTTATTATTTTAGCCATTTTTTATCAAACTTAAATATTAAAAAGAATTCATAAATTGCATAATCATTAATAACTTTGAAAAATTATATTTTCATACAAAAACTGTAGATAGTTGTATAAAAAGATGTAACACAAAAATAAATAAATAGTGATAATAAAAGTAACAAAATTAAAATTACAATTTTTTTTAAAAGTATTTATTACTTTAAATTTATTTCTTTTCGGGTAATCCTCATTCAAAAGTTGACAAAACAATTTTGTAATATAAAATATTATTATTAAATTTACGATTCCAAATATAATAATAAAAGTTACATTCTTGAATAAATAATAATAAAACCTACAAATTCCAAACCAAAGAAGAAAAAACAAGATAAAAAAGAAACAACAAACAAGCTGTAGATTCTTTGTAAAATCACTGAACCATCAAGGTCTTTATTTTCGAAGTTCCAATTACAGAAAAATAAATTCTATTCCATTTGGCAACAATGCTAAAACCAATTCCTACAAGGATCTTATAATCGATAGAGATCTGCTTCAATTCACTCGTGCAATGCAGTTCTTCCTATGACATTGAATACAAGGCAAACCACAGAAAGTGAAGGATATCATCAGGTAGAATCAGATTGCACATTGGAATCAAAGAAAATGTACAATTTCAATCACCATGAAAATCTACCTATTCAGTCAGGCCATTATTTACTGTTTGTAAATGCTAGTTCAAAATTGTAAATATACTTCAGCACTATTTATATTTTTGAAGAAAGAGCTAAAACTTGAGTAAATAGTGGAATTCATATACTTCGAGATATTACCTTTTATCTTTTCAAATTTTAGGTATGTAGAAGTTTTGCTAAACTAAATTCTTACTTTAAAAAAATACTGAGCTTCAAGGAAATTAATTTTAGTTGGGTTGACTAATTATGGGGGCAGATCTTTATCTATACCATCTACTAATACTATTAACTGCTTCATTTTAATTTTGGTAACCTATCCATTTCCCAGACTTTAATTTCATCTACCAATTCTCTTCAGTACTAGCCATTCTAAGTGGCCTGTTTCCAGGTAAACCATATAATTAGTAAAATTAACAACCAGAGTGAAAATATATTTAAAAACTAAGTAGATTATGTCAATCTTGTCAATACATGTATTGCCACTATGTTGGAGTTGGAGCTCAGATTTCAAAAGAGTACTAAAGTGTTGAATTTATTAAAGCTTAAACAGATAATTTAACTTTTGTAATCCATGCGTCTGACTTAAAATTAATTAAAAACATCTCACACTTTATCAGATCCTAATTTTGCTCTTTTAGCAAATTCATCCACTGTCACTGCAAATTTACTAGAGAAAGAGAATTTCATCCAAAATATTTAAAATGACTGCAGACCTTTGATTCATTGTTATTAAAGTATACACAGGGCTTACTTCTTGCTTCCTTCCTTTCTGACAAGAAAAATTTTCATATATATATATATATATATATATATATATATTTTTTAAATTATATTATTAGAAAAGCAGTACCAAGATAAAATATTAAGTTTTTAGTGATTTTTTCCCAGCCCAGCTAAAACCAAGTTGCCAAATAATTTATATACAATACAGTTGATAAACTCGTATAACTAATTATTAGGCGTGTTTTTAAATTAAGTACCGTTTTGAAATCAAGCCGATGCAGCACTGCGGTCGGTGTCTTGCACATGCGCATTGTGAATCACCATCTGTTGTCAAGCCACAGACGCCATTACAGCCAAAATTGATTGTGTTTACATTTACTTTTGCATATTTAAAATGCCTCTGCCAATTGAGAATCCCGCCGACTGTGAAATACATGCTTTTTTCGTTTTCTGTGTGCTAAAGGTGAAAAACTGGTTGAAATTCACAGTCAGATTTATGAAGTCTATGGACAAAACATTATGAATGATGGAATGGTATGGAAATGGGTTAGAGCTTTCAAGGATGGCCGAACAAACGTTACATGACGAGGAATGTAGTGGGCAACATTCAGTGATCACTGACAATCTGGTGCAAAAAGTCAATGAAAAATTAAAGAAAACAGATGCTTCACGATTTCTTCATTATCACTGGAGTTTTTCCCTGAAGTTTCAAGAAGTGTTCTTTATGAAGTTGTTAGTGAATGGTTAAAGTACTGAAAATTGTGCTCATGATGGGTACCAAAAATGTTGATGGAGGTGCACAAAAACAAATGTTTACGCAATGCCTTGACTTTTCTTGAGTGTTATGAAGCTGAAGGTGACAATTTTCTAAGCAAAATTGTCACAGATGATGAAACATGGGTGGCCTATGTTACACCTGAAACAAAACAATAATCCATAGAATGGCGGCATTCATCATTGCCCAAGAATTTGAAGTTTAAGCAGACAATTTCAACTCAGAAAATCATGTGTATTGTGTTTTGGGACGGAAAAGAGAGTGTTGCTTATGGATTTTTTGCCTTGTGGTGACACAGTAAATGCTCAAACATATTGTGAGACCTTAAGAAAACTGCATCGTGTAATTCAAAACAAAAGGCGCGGCATGTTGAGCAAAGGGATCATTTCGCTGCATGATAACGCTCGATCACATGCGGCCAATCTGACACAAGATCTAATCACATATTTGGCTGGGAACAATTTGAACATCCTCCGCATAGCCCCAATCTAGCGCCCAGTGACTATCACGTGTTTCTGCACCTAAAGAAACATCTTGGAGTTCAATGCTATGATGATGACAATAGCCAAAAAACGGCCATGTTGCAGTGGCAGTTAAATCAGGCAGCAAACTTTTATGACGATGGAATACAAAAGCTTGTGGTTCGGTATGATAAGTGCCTTAATACTGAAGGCAACTATGTAGAAAAGTAGATTAAGATATTGGCTTTCATGTAAAAATAAAATAATTATGAAAAGTCTCTTTGTTTTTTTTTTAAATTTCAAAACAGTACTTACTTTCAAAACATGCCTTGTATATTTATCCTTTAAAACAATTATGCAGGTAAATTGAGACAAAGATCACTAGTAAATAACAGAAGTAGCAGGGATCTGAAAGAATCACCTTGAAGGATCCCATGTGTAATCAACACTTTATGTACAATACCATCCTTTGCATTCAATGCTGATGCTGCAAATAAATATTAATAGCAATAAATGCTGATATGCAAGCAAATACTAATAGAATGTTCAAAAGTTTAATGCTTAAATGAGATACCCGAAAAGAAACCTTTCTTATAAAATATAATTAAGACCTCACTTGCTCTGCCTATTCTTTTAAATTTTACTATCGCAAAAAACTTTTTAATCTACCAATATTTCAAAAAATAACTTTAGCATGCCATCAACCCTAAGTTCCTGATAATTTCTCCTGAGATACAAAGGGTTTCAATATTGCACTCTTCTTCTTGATATTTATGTTCCTTTTTTTTAAGATTACGCTGCCTATCTCACAGATTATTGCTGTAGAGCTGTTCTCCTTCAAGAGAATATTCCACCTTTTCTCTTATAGAACCTTTTTTCTCTCTTTTTTTAAATGTACTAATCTCCTTCACTGAACTTACGATGTGGGAGTCAGCACCCTCTGCAGAGCAAAACAAATTTTGTATTTTTTGTACCAAACATATTTAAAACCACATTTGGCTTATACATGTTTAAGCTTCTTTTAATAAATAAGCATAATAAAGGCTTGACATTTCAAATAAGTATATATGCTTAATTTCAACAGGAACAAACATTTTCATTGTTCACAAACTATGCTTACTTTTTTAGATTCCATTAACATTTCATAGGCTTCATTAACAAACCTCATTATAGACACCTAACAGCAAGGTATCCTGCTTATTAGAGCAACACTATAATAGCATTCTATCATAATACCCCAAAAAGAAAACTTACAGCTTCATAAATACTACATAAAGACTGCAATCCATTCCAATTACAAGTTTTCAACCCATTCAACAATCTTATTTCTCTATTATAGCAAGCATACTGCAAGATTTCATTGAATTTACTTTAAGAACATTAATCTCTGTCCTTACTCACATTTTCATTTTTTACTTGATATTTGTACCACATTTTTTAAAATTATCTTAAGTATATCTTCTCTAAATCTTTTGACTTTATCCTATCGTTATCTTTTCATAACACTATTTTTCTATTATATATATTTGCATAAATAATGATGCTACCTACTGTTGCACACCCTCCAACTTACTTAACAGTAAAGTGCCCTATAGCAAATAATATTGAGATTGAGGGTTCAGGATTCTAGAAGAGATTCATTTATAGTTATAACAACAAATGAATCCCTTCTAGAAACTGTCATCCTAGTATTACCTGAGAACGACAATGCTTTTCAGTAACATAATTATAAAACAATCCTTGTTACTATCTATGATTTTTTTTTTTAAACTAAATAAATAGTTTAATTAGTTTATTAACCGTAAATAGTTCAGTGTTTTTAACTAAACTATTTGCATCATGTGTTCAAAATGACTTATAAATATAAAAAAAAATAAGTGAGTCTCTAAGAGAACTGTTAAGGCTATTAAGTAAAAAGAGGCTCTTCAGAGACAGGAAATTTTAAGAGAGAACTAGGGAAATTAAATAAAAACTATTAATATACATTAAGTTTTTACTTGTACACACAAAAATAAATAGTTCTGAACAGGAGTAAAATTCAAATCAAACCAATAAAATGAAACGCCCCCTTAAACAATAATAATATTAAAAAAGCGATTAGTCATATACACCTCCTCATGAATGAAATAACTCGATTAGGAGAAGCTGAAATAGTGGATTTTAATACAGTGCAGAACAGCTGATTAATGTTAATTTTCTGTTAACACAATACAAAAGCTTTAGTATCACTTATTCAGTTACTATAAAATTCAGTTTAACTCCATAGAAAATACTGTATTAAGAAGTATAAAAATAAATTATAATTACACTGATACACAAAAATAAAAAAAAATTTAATGTTTTTTAAGTTTGATACCATTTCTTGAATTGCTTTTTTGTGTACATAACAGATCTGTAAATGCAATTTTTCTATCACCTTAGTTTTAAAAAAATTATGCTTAAAAAAAAAATTAAGGGAAAATATAGTTATAATCTGTAAAATTTATAATTTTCCATGGCCATACCTGTGTAATTTTGCTGATGGTTTTCTTTTATAAATAGCCTCAGGCACATCCCAAATTAATATCCAACAGTAATCGGCTAGCAAGTTAGTATTCCATTTCCCTTTATAGCAGCTTTCCATCACCAAAAAGTCTTGGTGGAAACATACATTGTGTTCATTAACTTATGTCTCTGAGGCTGTAGAAAGAATTCTGTTGCAAGTAGAGAAAATCTGTTTTCAAAGACATATATAATACACTCCATAGCTCTGTATGAAGTAAGAAGTAGATTAACAATATCGTGGTAATTGTTGGAGTTTTGTTTGCCAAGAAAACTTTTGCAAAAGTCTTTAAATGAAGCTGCACTTTCTACATTATTTAACATCGGGTTAAATACATAACCTTTGACTGACTCTTACTTGAGGACCAACAAATTCCTTTTTTACATTCAGGAATTTCTGCCTGACGTACAAAAATTCAGGACTATCCTTCTTCACTGTTTTTACAATATTTTACATTACTCCTAGCTTGATATGGAGAAAGGGTAAAAATATGTTTTTTTTTTCATTCAACTAAGGGCTTGTGAATAATATTTTTCCCATTTGGAGTTAAATGTCTTATTTCTTCCACTATTTGGTAATATAATGTTTATCCTTAGCTCAGCTGTCCCATTCGCTAAGAAAACACATGTACTTAGTATAGCCTAACTCCATGCCTAACAAACTGCTAAACTTTCAAATCACTACATATGAGTATGTTTCAGCTATGTTTTTTATAATTTATTTTTTCAAGAATGTCTTTCATCACACCAATAAAGTACTGAGAAAGTTCTTTCTATCGGTTTTGAAAGCCCAAAATTTTTATATTTTTAAAAATAAATTCTAATCTTGCACTATTGATCCTAACAGTTCAGCTTGATTTTTTGATAAATTTAAATTCATAACAAAGACATTTAATTCACCTTGTGATAAGATGTGGCTTATCAGAAGATAATTCAAAATCAAAATCGTTGTTGTCTTCTTCAGTACTGCCTGATTCTTTATCGTCACTTTCAAAACATACATTCACAGGTGGCTCAGGAGCTGGAATTATTTCACTGTGAGATCCAGGCAGGATTGCAGATTGCAATGAAGCATATTTTACAGTATGTTTAGATTTTTTTAGAAATTCCAGACACACTTGTTAAATAAAAGTAACAATCAATTACATGATTCTTTGGTTCACACCAAACCATAGCTACACCAAACAGCAAAGCCTTCCATGTACCTTTCAGCCATCCTCTTAAAACAATTAGTGCATACTTGTATGAGGAGCCCATGTCTTACCCTGATCACCAATTTTACACTGAAACTACAAATGATACGCTTTTTTAATTAAAGGTGTAATGTTTTTTCTATTTTATTTTATGATAAACTCACCACATACATAACAAACGGCATGTACATCGTTTACACAATTTCGAGCCATTATGAGACTGCATTTAATAAACTTAAGACAGCAATAAGACTAAAAAAAATAATTCATTCCTTAATCCAGAGCTTAATGTAAACAACACTGCTGTGTTTTCAGCTAGATGTTTCGACCTGCACAGACATGATTAATTTTGTCCTTGACGGCTCATTCTTCAGTATTAGATATCATAACATGTGACTATGATATGATTATTTCCTTTGTCTAGTATTGTTTATGTACAGCTAAAAACTTATGTTAACAAAGTTAAACAATAAAAAAAGGTTTTATGACACTGCACTGTTAACAAACTTAAGACTGAAATAAATTAAGTCATTCCTAAATACAGAGTAGTTAATACAAACACAACATAGCTGTGTTTTCAGCTACAAGTTTTGATCTGCACAGACATTATTAATCTTGTCTATGAAAGCTTACTCTTCAGTATTAGATATGATGTCATAATATGCGAGTATGATATGACTTAATTCTTTGTCTAATATTGTTTATTTATAGCTTAAAAATTTTGTTACAAAGTTAAACAATAAAAAATGAGCTAACAAAATATAATATAGGAGCTTAAAATGTTAACTAAACATTGGAAAATGAAGAAAAATTCTTTAATTCAAATTTAAAAATTTTTTCAAAAATTGTGGATGTAGAAAGATTCTTGGTTCATATTCATTTTCAGCATCAAAAAACATTAAATCATGTATTGCATGTTGGGAAACAAAGATTTGTTTATCAGTGTAATCGGATAATAAGAATAGACACATTAAGCTTATTTCCTAGAAACCACATAAAATTAAATAATATTTATATATTAATAACATTGAATTAGTCAAGTAATAAAATATTTACTTAATATACAAATCAACACAATGGTTTCCACTATTAAATCAACAAATACATTACTAGTATAAATTTTCACATTACCAATGACCTCCAATTAAAGACACCTTTTCTAGTATTTATATCATAAAAAAATATAAAACAATAAAAATAGACAGTATATTACTGAAGAATGACATTAAATAAATTTATAACATGCACAAAAGTAAAAAAAAGAAGAATAAACAGACTTCTTTCCTTTAATTTTCTTTCTGTGCTAATATTTACATTAAATAAGGAATATACATAAAAAGAAATATGCATTACATTTTATGTTTATACAACTTTTTTTTATTTTAGAAATAATTAAAAATAACAATTTTATCTAAAATAATACACTCATAAATACCTTTAAAACGAGCAATAAGTGCTGGTGACACAACTCTATACATTTCAACAACGAGATCCCTTCTAGTAGCAATAACTGCTTCTAGGCATTTAGCAGCAGCACGCCTGACTTTCCAGCTCATATCATCATCATCAGAATATTCATCATTGGCATCATCATCATCACCTTCTTCTTCTGTCTCCATTACACCTTCTGCATCACCCTCATCATAATTGTAATTTGGATCATAAGTTATGTATGATAAACATAAGTCTGTTATCTAAAAATATAAAAAAAATTAAGAATATCTGAAATATTATAAATGATTTATAAATAACTAACACATTCATATAATTAATCAGTATTAATGCTAACTGAAAAAAAAAAATGGAACAATACATATTCAATAACACTATATGCTAATGTGTCAGACAATGAAATAAGTTTTATTATGACCCAAACATCATATGAAATAGGGTCAGAGAATGGATTAAATTAAACAAACAATCTAAAGTAAATTTAAAAAAATTGAAAGTGTGTAAAACTAAAATTTTATTATGGTTACAGAAAACCATTGCTAATACTGAATTTTATATGATAACTTATCTAGCATATAATAAAATTGTATAATGCTTTGATATACATCTGAATATCACAATTAATACCACATTACTCTACTAGTAATATGAAAATTGATTTTTGAATATGGATTATGTTGTTATCATAATCAAGGGTTACATCTGCTCTGTCTTTATGTAATACATTTTGTGACCGCATCACCTTTCTTCTAATTATCAACAATTTTTACTTCTTTGCAACATATCATTTTTTATATTATTCTTTCCTTATTTTACCTGACCCTTATACTCACAACATACACCAGCCATATTGACATATTTGACAAATGTTGACATATTCCAGCCTATTGACTTAACATTTATTTTCATACCATACTCTGTCTTAACATCTAATTTTTAAATTCATTGTTGAATATCCTGTACTTAACCTCTTATAGAAACCATGTCTTTTTGACATGATTATTCAGTTTAGTTTTCTTACTCTAGTGCAAATATCTTCATAAGCAAAAGCAATTTGCTTTTCATATATTCAAAAGCAATTTTTATCATATCTTCAACATACAAGATAAACCAAGTTGCAGATTGGCAGCCTTACTTCTTTGCCTTTCATATCTTTGTAAAATAAACTATTCAGTTTATGCATAATTTATTTTCATAGCTGCTTTCAGATAAAATGTTTTAAAAATTATTCTTGTATTCTTCAAATCCATTCAGTTTTTTAATATTTCCAACAGCTCATCATATTTGACATTTTCAAATTTTTTCATATCTACCCAACTTACTTATTCTAGTCCTCTTGCTACATATTTCTGACCAATAGCTCCAATCATACTCCTTAAGCATCTTCTCCAAAATTCATACTGTTTTTCTGTAACTATTTTTCCATCTAATCTTCAATTAAAAATTCACATCAGAATTCTTGATGAATGTGAAGTAAGATTTGTAATGAATAATTGATAAGATATTTTCTTAATTCTTGATCCATTGAAAGATATAAATACAGAATAATGATAAAAAATTCAAATTGTTTTCTTCAGTGGTTCTAAGATAATTGGTCGTAAATATAGAAAAATATGATTTTTGTAAAACGGGGTTTAAAAATTGCATAAACTTTTTTTTAAGTTACCAGTTTTAAAATTCCCCACTTCATAATCTGGGTCATTATTGTTAGCTTCATAATAATATAGTTTTAGCTTTTTGTTACTGCTAGTCTGTCTTACTTTTTTTCTGCATTTCTTGAATTGTTTTTTCTGCCTTTGTTATTCATTTCGATCTTCAACTTTTTATGGTATTAAGAAGGGGTTTTATTCCAAGATGTTGCAAAACTTTACACTTGTTAATGTTTCCATTATTAAATGTTGCCACTTCATCATATATTCCAAACTCAAGCATTTTCTTTCTCACAATATTTTTTTGGCAACAATTTCCAAATTGTGTGGTTGAGAGACTTGGGAGTTCTACATCTGTCCATGAAGACATTTTTTCAACAAACCTTCTTCAGATAAACTTTGAAATATTGGCTTTATAGCTCGAAAAACAGTTTTTACTGATAAATTTGCTAGTAATATTGGCAAATTTTCCAGTTTTACTAGCAAATTTGAGCAATGTTTGCAAAATAGCTGATATAAGATTTTTAAAAAATCATATTATTTATAGTATTTCTTTACAGTTATCAATATTAAATCAAAGACTCAGAAAATATTGATAAATAAACAGATGAAATTCCAAAAAAAAAAGATTTTTTTTGACTCCTTACCAGCTGCAGTTTACGATTTCCCTTCAACTATTTTAAATAACAATAATACTACATTAAGTTTTAAGTAAAATTATTTTAAGTAAAAAATATCTAACAGGGTATTTTTAAACAATAAAAAAAATTAATAAGAAGGAATTCTTACATTTCATTTATCAAACAGTACATTCATTAAAAGTTGCCAATCCCTTATATTACATCATAAATTTGGAATTCATTTGTGAAGTGGCTTTTTAAACAAAAACAAGCATTAAATGAATGAAAAAAATATTCATACCAGGATTAAAATAAAACAAATGACAATAAGATGAACTCACCACTTGTATATGTGGAGTTATTTCCTTAGGACAACGCTGTACAAAAGCCTCACATGCTTGTAAGCAATATTCTCTTAGTTCATCATCATCTTGACTACTGTATTTGACAAGTAGTGGCATTACACGTTCAATATGCTCACCAAACCGATGTCCAGCTTGACGACTAGTGTTAAAAATAGAAGATAGAATAGTGTTAAAAATATTATTAGAACATAACATATTGTACATTTCCTTGCAAATGGAATATTTGCAATTGGGAAAAGCTGATACTGCATCGGAATTATTGAATTTTTTAACCTTTTTTTACCATATTGTTTGTTTACCATAAAAAAAATAAGAACTGAAACTAAAAAATTTAAACAAATGTACCATATATCTACTTTTTGAAGGTCATCTCATCAAACTGGGACTTGTAATAGATGTTAAGTAGGCAACCCTAAGAATTCTTGTCTAAGAACATTAGCTTCTAAGTAACCACTATGGCAACCAATTACCAGCAGCAAATAATCTTTTTCATTACTTTTATCTCTTACTCACCATGTACTATAAAAACAAACCAATTTGAAATTAAGTCACGCTATCGTTAAGAAAGAGAAAATTTTGATTAAGCCAGTAAATTAAGAATAAAGATGGAATAAAAAATTACACAACCACAGGGTAAATGCATTAACATTTGGAAATACCCAACTGTAAAAATGCATGGTGTACATATAACTTCGTGAAGGCATATGCTGCATAGTACAATGGCAATGTTTTTGCTCTTATTCATGTTAATTGATAACACTGGTCAACATAAATTTTATCTCACAAGTACCAATAAGTGTACTTAATGCAGTTTTTCATCCTGTTTTCAAATATGTATCTGGAATTTCTCCATCGCCCAGCTTATTGTTATTTTAATTTTTTTAAATATTTAAATTATTTTTCTGTCCATTTGTCCATTGTGAAGTAAAAGCTCTGTAAATAGGATGGAGCCAAATGAGCTAACTCAAGGGTAGTGTTGCTACTGTTGTTATATCAGAGTATATAGACAAATGCAAACATGATCTAGTAGCATACATTCATCAGAACAATGACATTTGTGAGATAGTAGTGAACCAGTAAACATATCATTGTGAGTGTTTTGTGAGTCTGAGTTACAAAATGCCTAGTTTGTTTAAAGCATCCAAACAATTTTTGTTATGGGTATGTGGTCAAGTGATGCTCAAGTTCCAAAGGAAAAACTATACTCCATTAGTAAAAAAGTAATATGAACCTTAGTTTGTGTGTAAAGTCGGGGACCAAACAAAAGCCTGGCCCCCATGTATCTATTATTTATCATGTTCTAGACTTCTCAGTGCATGGAAAAATGGCACATTCAATTTGCTAATCCTATGATTTGGAGGAAATCCAAAGATTAGTTTTCTGACCGTTATTTCTGCTTAATAAACATTAAAGGGATTATGTCAAAATCAAAACATATAGTGGTGTATCCTAACTTGCAATCTGCAATGAGACCAGTTCCACAATGCGAAGACTTGCCCATACCAAAGCCTCCAGAACATGTGACATTAGATGAAGAGAGCTCAGTCTAATGGAAGTAAGGAAGAAAAATAAAGATTCTGGTGATGAAACTTTTGTACAAAACAGTTCGTCTGAGGTTCATTTACTGACTCAAGAAAATCTTAATGATCTTATACAAGATTTAAAGTTATCCAAAAAACAGTCTGAAATGTTTGCTTCCCAGCTAAAAGAATGGAATTTTTTTCAAAAGAATACAAGGATATGTACTTATTATCATTCTGAATTTAAAGATTATCTTTCTGAAGAAAATGGCTTAGTGTTCTCTAATGACATTTCTTCTCTCATGGAGATACTTTGAAATGAACATAGCCCAACAGAATGGCACTTATTCATTGATTCCTCTAAGTTAGTCTAAAAGCTGCGCTTCTGCATAATGGCAATAAATTCCCATCAGTATCTATGGTTTACTCTGCTAGTATGAAAGAAACATATGAAAACTTTATATTGGAAAAGCTTCAATGAATGAATTGAATATTCACTGCAGTGTATGAATAGAATATTTGTGTTAATTTGAAGGTAATTGCAGTTATTCTTGGTCTGCAGCTTGATTACACAAAGTTCTGTTGTTTTTTGTGTGGATGGAATAGTAGGGATAGCAAAAACTATTTCACTACAAAAGAATGGCCTAAATGCAAATCAATCATTTCTAAACAGAAAAATTTGAAATATGACCCACTATAAAATCCTAAAAATGTATATCCACCTCCACTACATATCTAACTAGGATTAATGAAAAATTTGGTCAAGGCCATGGACAATACACCTGGTTTCATGTACTTAGAACAGAAGTTTCCTAAAATTAGTGATGTAAAAAATTACAGAAGGAATATTTGTGGGTCCACAAATACAATCACTAATGCATGATGAATTTGAGAAACTAATGAATTTACTGAAGAAAGCAGCTTGGCAAGCATCCAAAAGTATTACTCAGGGAAATCAAATGGCGGAAATTACTGTGATATTGTCAACATTCTTATAACATGTTAAAAAATTTGGTCCTTAAAAATACAATTCCTGCACTTGCACCTAGATTTTTTCCCGGAAATCTTGGTGCAGTGAACAATGAGCACAGGAAACGCTGTCATCAGGAGATTTCAGCTATGAAAAAGAGGTATCAAGGCAAATGGAATTTAATATGCTGGATAATTATTGTCAGACCATCAAGAGGAATGCTCCACAGGCAAAATAATGCAGAAAATCGTCATTTCTTACTTTCTAGCAGAGTCAAATGTTTAAATATTGTGTAGTTAAGAATGCAGAAAACATTAAAATGTTTGAAATTATAAATGCCTGTCACTCAGAAACTTTATGTGATGGGGAAAAACGAATATCATATTTGAATTCAGGAGAAAAAATACTATCAGAAACACATATGTTTCTTCTTGGGACAAAAAACAATTCTTTTTTGTTCCCAGTGTAATTAATATTACTATTCCGTTAGTCAAATCACCAACATAATTGGGAGAAACACTTGACAAACAATGTATTGCTTGTTAATAATGTTCAAGTGTACAAGGTAAGAACTGGCAATCTATTTCAAGGAAAGTAACTAATAAAATATTCTTATTACGATATTTTATAATTTCTAAATTCTATAAATTGTAAACAGTAGATATAATTTGTACACTGTACTGCTGAAAAATTGTTAACTCATTAAAATAATGATAAAAAAAATTATAACAAAATTATATTTTATTTTATTAAAAGAGAATATTTTCTCATAAAAAAAGATGATGGGTGGATTGGTTTATTTGATGTTGTGCACACATTTTTGTTTTATCTGCTATTGGTCCATAGTAGATCACATGGTACATCGAGTGGCTGTGCACAGCAGACAATTTATACTTTTTGAACAATTCATTCATTCAAACAATTTAAACTTCTTTATACAAATGATTTATCTAAAATTATATTTGTGTTTTGGGGATAAAAAAGGAAAACATTAGGATGAGAGCTGTGTTAATATTCCAACTACCAACTAAAGAAATAGCTAAAAATGTTCAGGCTTTTGAAGCTTTTCGTTGTAAAAGTTTCTGTTATAATTAGTACAATAAATTCATGAATTTTATATAGTTACAGTTGGCAAAAACATTTAACAAAACCATGTATAATTAAACATATACCATGTAACATTCTCCTGGCAAGCCATAGGCCCATCTTTTTTCTAGTATATAACATTACATAACATAAAATGAATGAAGAAACAAGTGAAACAGCATGTGAGAGTTAATGAATGAATGAGTGATTGTAGGAGTGTAAAAGTAAGTGAGTGTGAGAGAAATATTTTCATCATCTAAAATCTGTATATAATGGAGTAAAGAAATATAATAAAATTTTAATAAAGTGCAGTACTAATGTTTAATATACTTACCAGATAGCAGCAATGCATTGTATATAAGTACGAGTAGTACAAGTGGCAGAATTTTGTGCCAGGCCATCTAGTAAGAAATCAATCAATTTGGTATATAGAGCCTGACTACAAGACATCACTAAATGACTTAATGCCACTATAGTTCTGAAAACAACAAAGCAGTTAAGACTTTTTAGTAATAATAATAAAAAAAAAAACACAATAAACATAATTCCTTTAACCCTGCTGTTCTGTTCCCATTTACTATACACATGTACTGTTCGGGTCAATATGACCCGAAGCAATAATTTTTCTTTAATTTTGTAAATCAGTCTAAATTTTCATTTGTAATAATTAAGTTTTACAAAAAAATAATAGTACTAATCATTATTACAAAGCATTAAAATAATATACTTAATTTTTTATAATACATGTAATAACAATTTTTTTTGTGGACAAAAATAAAAGAAAGTTAAAATTACTTCCACAAACATTTTACATGAATTATGAAAAAATATATTCATAGAAAAATTAGTAATATATAGTTTGCATAGTATAAAACATTAGTAAAAAGTTATTATAAATTGAATGAACAAAAGAAAAAAAACAGTATTTCTAGAGTATTTCATAAAACTTACTGTCATATAATGTCCATATTTTGCTAGTTCACTGGGGATGTATTGTTTGAATGGACAACGACCACGAGATCCCACCAACTGTTCATAGATTGTTACATTTTCATTGGGATAATA
Organism: Zanna intricata; assembly: GCA_010016005.3. Classification (NCBI taxonomy): domain Eukaryota; kingdom Metazoa; phylum Arthropoda; class Insecta; order Hemiptera; family Fulgoridae; genus Zanna; species Zanna intricata. Next base: position 109,631 of record JAAAKQ030444094.1, read on the forward strand.
TAATTTTGGTAAAACTTCTACCCACTTTTCCCACACATCGCGTATCGGTGCTAATTTATCTGATCGCCTTCTTTCTTGACGTGTAGATCTATTATCAAAACGAACTACATGTGATATTGAGCAAAATGTTTCAAGAAACATAGTGGCACAGAATATCAGACGTCCAGTATCCGGATCCCACAGGCTCTTAGTGGATTCTCCATGCGACTTATAGACCCCAGCCAGTAATAACAATCCACAGTAAGCTTGAAAAGTAACGTTAACTAAGTTCTTCCACTTTTCC
>JAAAKQ030444095.1:9828-20347 GCA_010016005.3 Zanna intricata
TGCAGCATCATTGAAAATCTGCAATAACTGAGAATTAGTGCCAATTAATGGGTCGGTATTGTATGTATTGTATCATATCTCAAAGAAGGTTACAATTGCTTATCAGTCTGTATTGCATTTAGAATAAAATTAAATAAATATACATGGTAACAATGAATATGAAATGTATATGAATATGCAAAAATTAAATGTATAACAATAATACAATAATAATTTCTTTATTGACCATATAATTTTAAAAAAATTAGAAACAGAGTATTGATTTGATAATTTTATACATGTCTCTTAAATGCAGTGAATGTTTGGAATATATTTTCATTATGTATTTTGTATTAGATTACCTTAAGAAATCCCATTCATTAGTTAGGTAAGTGAAGTAAGTTGAATTAGATGATTCTGATTAACGTACTTCTAGATTCAGGTTCTAAAGTTAAATTGCATTACATTTTTTTCAGTTGCAAGGACATCACATTTGTGTCCTCACAATATGATTGATAAGTCAAAGTGAAGTCTCTTTTATTAGCTTGCCTTAACAAAATAATGAGATTATTCATCATGTTGTGTAGAGCATTGATTAATTCATTATTGCATATAAGAAGAAAAGTTGCATAACTTGCACACTATTTAGTTTATTATTTCATTAATTAATTTTCCTCAGTTTTTTATTTAGTTTTTATAAGTAATTAATATTATCTTTTATCATTGCAAATGTTTAGTATTCATATTATTTTTTATTTAGGACATCACATTCATATCCACACAATATGGTTGATAACTCAAAGAGAAGTGTCTTATGTGCATTGCAATGATTATTGATATATTTTCATTTCACCCGTGTTAATTCTTTATACCAACATCAAAGAGAATTTTTAATAGTTTTATCTCTTTTTGGATAAAAAAACACTATTTAAATAAAAATAGGATTGTTGAAAAGAAAAGACTAAATTGAACAAGTAAACAAAAGAAAGTTTTGCTTAAGGGTATTCTGATATCACATTTACAATGAACAATATTTTTAATTGGATTATTATAATAATAATAATGTTGTTTGAGTTTATTTAAGACACCAAGACTAAGTTGAGGAATGGTTGGCTTGAGACCAGATTATCTCTACTGAATTGTAATTTGGCTTATAGCCTGTTATGACATAGTAGCCTCACTTTCTCCCCCAGAAAAATTATATATAAAATTATTATTATAAAATTGTATCATCTTTGCTCTTAGGATGATTAATAGTTTATTCTTAGTTCTTTATTTGGTTATAAATATTTTTTATATAATGAACATAGACGGATGGTTATGACCAAAACAATATTATTTCACTTATTTATGAAGGTGTTCTTTTCATTACAATTTGTTCATTGCAATGAAATTTATACATATCAACATGATCATTATAACAAATTAATAATTTAATTAATTAAAAATATAAAAATAAATAAATTAGTGATTAATAACATGGTTATCATTAGTTATCCTTTAATAAGTGTTTTTTATCATTAATTTTATTAAAAGTAAAGTATTTCTGTATAATTTAAGTATTGAGTTATTTATATACATACATAAATACACACATATATTATATATATATATATAAAACATAACTAATAAATTAAAACTGAATTTTCTGTTCTTCTAACACAACAAATAATGTGGAATATTGCTGTGTAGATATGTAGTTAAATATTGTAAATATATTTTTAATATATACAATTTATCTGTAAGTTGGCCTTAAATTTAATATGCGCAATATGTATATGGATAATACATATGATGTTGTTTTGTGGTTTCTTAGAAGAACACACATAATCAAATTATTTCTAATATTGTCTTACCGGTAGATAATTTTTGCTATTCATTAAAATAGTAATTATATTATTATCATAATGCTATAAATTATTATATACTTTGTAATATTGCCTAATATATTTACCATGTAATTTGAAAAATGCATTGTTTTTTTTTTTCACAAGATATGCATTTTTCTAAAATTTTTGTTGATACTGATATTTTGTACCAATGAATTCAAGACAAGTTATTTTTACTTGTATATTGTATCTTTAAGTGCCATCTGTTTATTTTACTTTTATTTTGTGATGAAAATTTCCTTTATTAAAATCTGTAGTAAAGTAAGAAAAAAATATCTATAAATGTTATTTGAAACCAAACATTTTTATTTATTTCTCTAAAAATGCAATTGAATTGTATCATTAAGTTTTTAATGAGTAATTTGTGTCATAATTTTTACCTGTTATCAGTGTTAAAGAATTTTTTACTACCTTCCATTTGAGTCTCTGGGTTTTGATATGTTTAAAACTTATGCAAAGTTTAAAATTAAAATGCATAAGTTTAAACTTATGCAAGTTTAAGTTATGTTTAAAGCTTACACAAAGTACTAAATTTGGATGATAGCCTTACTTTTCTTTCGGTTGGTTTACCCAGAATTCTGTTATCTTGTAACATTTTCCTGAACAGTTTTTTTTTTAGCGTTTTATTTCTACTTTTTAAATTTATCACCGACTTACCTAACTCATCTGAAAATAGACCCTTATGTTTATTTAAATATTCTACCGAAGGTTGTAAAAATTAGCGTCTACAGTTTTTTGCATGATACACTGGTTGGAAAATGTCCATTATCTCTGAATTTATAATAACAAAGAGGTGTTACTAAACATTCTATGAATGGTATTATGAAAACATTTGTGTTATTCATATATCATTTCAGATATAATTTTTATTATATTGTCTTCCTATTGTCACAGAAGTCTTTGCACCATACTTTATTACTCTTATTAATTTTTAAAAATAATGTTTTAACATTTATCATAGAGGAATAAACTAGTATTGATTTTATGTTTTATATATATATTTTTTTTTTTTTGAGCTTTGTCTTCATTCTTGAGGTTGTTCTGTTAGACAATTAATTTGCAAAAGAATATTTAGTCTGAATGATTGCTGGAATGATTAATGAAAACAATAGTAATTGTTTTATTATTAAACCAAACGTATGGATATTTTTATATAAAAATGCTCTTTTCAAAAATGTATTACTGAAAAGCAATCTCTAAAGTTATCTCATAAAACTGTTAGAATTGATTTGCTTCATGACACTTTTTTTATGAGATTTATATGCATTACTTCACAATAAATTTAAATATTATGAGATTTATGTGCAACATTTTTATTTTTAAATAGTTTTCAGTAGTTTTTTCTGTTTACTATTCTCTGGGTTTGAATGGGTTAAAAAGTAAGTTATGAATTCATTTATGGTCATTAATTTAAACACATACAGGATAAATTTCTCTTTATTTTTATCTTTACAGCAATACTAGATGCTCCAGAAACTTTAGCTTGGGATTTAAGTGAGTAGTATAGGATTAGATTAAATTAGGAATGATACTTTTTAAGAACAGTTGATCTCCAAAAAGCTGATTTCAAAGCTGTATTGAAATAATATTTAAGATTTAATGAAAAGTATATTGTGAAAAAAATCACTACTTTCTATTGTGGTGCTAAAATTTAGAGAGAAATCTGAATTTAGGTACCAAAATCCAATTTTCATGCAGTTAGGTTGCAAAATCCAGTTTTCATTCAACACAGGTAATTGCTTGCGCCTTCAGAAAACTAGGTTTTTTTTGGAAAATTATTTATAAAACATCCAAAAAAACAACCAGGGTCAGTCCTGGGATTCATAGCTCAAATGAGTTAGTATTCATTGTTAGAGGAATTGGTTCTTTTAATTATTTCCATTCATTTCTAAGAAGTATAATAAATAATTATGTACAGCTATCATAACTACATAACTAAATATATAAAATATAATATTCTAAAAACTTATACCATATCTCTTTCATTTTCTTTTGCAGCCATCTTCAGTAATTAGTTCTACTGTTTTCAACTTGGCTTCATCTGTTATTATTGTTAGCAGTTTTCTTGAATTTTGTTCAAGTGTTTACACGTTGAATGTCAAGATTGTTAAACATACTAACAAAAAACAATAACAATGTACTTCATGACCTGGCACAATTCACATCTGACACTTTTTAATTAGATCTAATTATATACATTCCTGAATAAAAAAAATTGCCTGCCACATTTCAACTGATACCAGAATAAGAGCACTATCCTGTCACTGTAGATGCCTACAAAAGTAAATGTTAGTGCTTTGAAATGAGTTTTTAGAATGTTGTAATTAAATAAATTTATATTAATTATTTTTTTTTTTTAAATAGAAAAATGTTAGATAATTTTTACCTTCAACATATAGTTCTGAAAAATAACTTTGATCAAACTGATTTAAAATTCCAGTACTAATGGAATTTGAAACAATGTTACCAGTAATAAAAAATAATCAGCTAATTTTTCACTGAAGAAATTTATTGTGATAAATTTAATGATGTTTAAGTCATACATGCCCAAACAAACAAAGACATTTATAAAAGATGAGTTGATAACCCATTTTATGAAATCTCCTACTTAATAAATAATTTTCATTATAAAAAAATGTCATTTTTTTCTAATATAATATTTATTTAAGGTTATTATGTTTTTAATTACTTAGTTGATGTTTCATTCCAAGACTAGTTGCGTTATATTTTAGGCTCCGCATTATTCTTATTATTGAATCTTATTACTAATAATTGATTGATTTATTTCTGTTTATTATCAATGTTTCTAGGATATCTTGTGTGACTTATTACATTTTTGACCTATTAACATATTGTTTAGTTTTGATATCCTTGTGTTTCCAATTGAATTTATTGTTAATTATAGCTGTCAGAAAATATATAAATTCTGTTAATATTGAAATATAACTGTATCAGCCAATCCCAATTTTAACCTTCCTTGTAAAAGGACGTGTACTTTGTTCTATATCCATGATAATGCACAAAAAGTTATATTAACTTTAAGTGATGAGAAAAATTAAAAAGTTAGAAATTAATGTTTTATTTTGCCCTTATTCTTTTGTACTGTTTATTCTTTATGACGTTCCCTTCTGATTTCAGTAAGTTTTGCTCAAACTTTCATTTAAGTCACCAGAATTTCAGATGAGTTGTTTAAAAATAAAATCAACCTGTAAATTTTACAAACTTTTTTTTTTCACCTCTGGAACCACCATTGGGTACATCTTCAGAGGATGAGATGAATGATTTGTAGCGTGTGTGAAAATGCCATGCCTGGCCGGGATTCGAACCCGGAACCTCCAGATGAAAGGCCAAGACGTTGCCACTCGCACCACACAGGCCGGCAAACTTTACAACCTTTTTTTTTTTAATGATTGTAACGTTTGTGAAAAATGCCAAGCCTGACCGGGATTCGAACCCAGGACCTCCAGATGAGAGGCCGGCAAAAAACTTAACAACCTACCATCCCAAAACCTCATGTAACCAATAAATATTTTTTTTTTATATATTTGGGAAGTTTTATACTTTTAATTTATGTGTGTAGTGCCATTAATTTTATGATTTATATCTCATTACAAATTTTATAGAATATGGTATTGTTTTCTTAATCAAATAGTGTTTGATCAAAAGTTATATTTATTTAGTATATCATAATCATATTCATCCTACAGTTTATTCAGAAACCAGGGAAATGTTTTGAGTCAAATTTATTTATTTTTTTAAATTAAATGAAAGTTTTTACTCTTTAATATTTGTATAGAAGTAATTAATTATTGATTAATATTACAGAATTAGATAGATGTAAGAAAGAAAAATTTAAATATCTATTAATGCCTATTAGTGTTATGTAAAATAAATTTTTGTTTTACAGAAAAGTATGTAAATATGGATATTAAAAAATAAAGAAATATTTTGTATCGTAAGTTTTATAGTACCGTATTGTAAATTGTTGCCATTTTTTATTGTATTGATAAAATAAGAATAATTAATAGTCATTGTCATCATTACTATTGTTTAATGTGTGAAAGAAAAAATAAAAGATATATATCAAGCAATATTAGTGTGAGGCTGTTGTAATTAGACTTTTGTTTATAATGCAGTAATATAATAGACAACTTTGCAACTGACTTAGCATATCTTGAAGAAGTATTAAGTAGTTTCTAAAAATATTACATAATAATTTTAAACTCATAAAACTAGTTTGCATATTGAAAGTTTTATATCAATTTTTATTTATTTCGTTGTTTAATAAAAACAAAAAAAAATTCTCATTGAACAAATTTCCTGTAGTTTTCAACTAGTTGATCAGCTTTTATTCTATATAAAATATTATTAACTTTTTACATATGAGTGAGTTAGAGTTGTAAATTATCTCATTTGAAAGCTTACTATACAATAACATCTAGGGTTTGGTTATTTGTGAAGATTAAATTTCCTTTCAAAGATTTTGATCAATTCTTTTGAAAGAATTTTTGACATTGTTTTATAAAAGTCATTATAAGAAAAAAAAAATGTCTTTTTTTCTGAAAAAATAAAATAGTACTCCTTGCATAGACGGGTAATTTCCATTAAAATATCATCATAGAGTTTTTTGTTGTTGATTTGACTTATCTACTGTAAAATTGAAAATGATAAGTTAGTTTCAATCAAAAGCACACCTATAGATGAATAATAGCAACTTTTCAAGAAAGTTGTTAATATTAAAACTTCATTTTTTTCTATTGTTTGTATATTATATTATTTATAACACAGATATATATGCATTACAATGTGTATATGCGTATTATTTATAAGCGCATTATATCCATATCCAAAGTAAACATAAAATATAGATACCTTTATATAAATAAAGCCGAAACTAAAAATAATCTAAAGAAATTTTACGTCTTAACAGGAAACAAATCATTTATCTTAAAATTATATTAAACATAAAAGTCAAATCATGATATTCATGCAGAAATTGTGTGTTGCATAAGTTGATATTCTACATGAATTGTAGTATTTCTTTGAGTATATATGTTTTTTTTGCATTTTTTTTTTTTTTTTTTTTTAGTTTAATTTTCAAGCAGAAATTTTTTTGTTATAATAAGATATTTATTTAATATCATACAACTACATAATTATTATTCTACTAAAGAAAAAAATAATAATTATTATAAAAATAAAGATTTAAATTTACAGGTATAATTGTAAGATTATTATATTATTAAATAATAATTTAAATTTTTATAATATTAAAATGTCAGCTGGAAACAAATTTTATGCACTTTTAAGATGTCTTACCAATACAGAATTAAAATAATAAAATTAGCATATGTTTAATCATCAATCAAAGGCCTGTAACTGCATCCATGAATAACTTGTTTTTCAATCTGAAAGGTAATTTCAAGTACCTATTTCAAATCATTTATCTTATCATTATATTAAACATAAAAGTCAAATCATGATATTCATGCAGAAATTGTGTGTTGCATAAGTTGATATTCTACATGAATTGTATTTCTTTGAGTATAGACTTTGATCGTAATAATTGTAATAATTAATCTTATCTTAAGGATGCTTTCACTTAAAACTTTGTAATAAAGCTGGCAGTATTTCTCAAATTCACAAGTTTTCTCAATTCCAAAAACTTTAACTTAGAAATAGAAGTTTTAGATAAACTGTTTTATTCAGCCAAAATTTTACCTTAATGTAAATATATAACAGAGAAACAGTCTCTAAGAAAATGTCTTAGAGAAAATTTCCTTAATTACTGCCCCACCTATTGGTACACTTGTCAGAAAGAGAGATCAAATGATAATGTACAAATTACATAGTGTAACGCATAAGTTTTCATTTCTTAACTTAACAGTTTCATAAAGAATTGAACATTGTATATAAATCCTACTGTAAAATTTTAAAGTAAACTTCAAATAGAGTTTTTTTTTTGGAATTTACATAAAATAATACTAACTAAGGTGGATATAATTTTTATCAATTTTTTTTTTTTTTTTTTTTATTAATTTAAATCTAGTCAAACGTTGACATATTTATAATTTAATATCAAATTTATATAGTAGTTAACCTTAAATAGTGCTTCCAATCAAGATATTATTTGTTATATCAACAGATGTACTTCTGTCATTACCTTTCTGCAATTGTATATATCATAATTCTTGAGCACTGTATCATCAATTCTTAATTTAAGAAAAGTAATAATCAGTTTTATTAATTTTCTTTATATTCTTCTCCCCTGCCTTTCCATTATACAGAATATTTCATAAAAAGTGGGCTGGCTCTCTCTTTCTATATTTTTTTGATTTACTTGTAAAAACTGAAAAAAGTATCCAGGAAAAATGCCAGTTTCTCCTTCGTTCTCCCCCTGCCCACCATTTTGTTATTTTTATATAAAATTTGTCTTTATTTTTATGTAAATTTGTATCTCAAGCTTGGATAGAGATAACATTAATATTTGGTAAGCATCTTGATAATAAAGTTTTTAAATTAGCAAAAAATCAGTACTCAAGTACCTTCATAAATTACAAAATGGCAGCTACATTTATTTTTTAATTCATTATATCTCCGTAAATATTAGTTTTATCAAATTTGATATTATTGCTAAAATATTAAACCTTTTATTTTGAACAAAATGACATTTTATTTTTAATTTTTAAAATTGGTTAACAGCTGAGTTATGGGAGAAAATTTATGTTGTAAATTCATGACATAATTTCTAGTTCTATTGTGAGAAAATTATTACTTAATTTGGTACTAATTTATAATACTAGAATTAACAATAAATAAAAACAATTATTATCTAATCGAATCAAACATAAGGTGGAGGACATGAAAGCAGACATATAATTATATCAATTTTTTGCCATAACTCGGCTGAAAAATAAACATGGCCACCATTCTCTAATTTGCAAAGTTATTTAAGTCTGATGTTTTGGTAATTTTAAAACTTTATTTCCAAGATGCTTAACAAATATTAATGTGATTCATCTATCTAAACTTGAGATATAAATTTTTATATAAAAATAACAAAATGGTGGAGAATGAAGAAGAAATTGCCATTTTCCTAAGGATATTTTTTGCTTAGTTTTACAATAAGACTCCGAAAAAGTATAACCAGCCCTCCCTTTTTTAAATACTTGTATAAATACAGAATAGTAGTATGTATGAAATAATAATATTTACATAAAAATAATATTGCGTTAAAAGACTTTCAGACAATTTTTCAATATTATTATTTAAACATTGTATATAATAATTATAAATATTGAATTTTTAAAATATTTTATTTAAAATAATTTGGTAATTTTCTATCAAATTTTTTAATTTATGAAATGTAGTTATTTAATGATTAAAATTATTTTTATAGAAATTTTGTACAGTTGAGTTGGTTACAATTTGTCTATTATGTACTATCATACAGTTGTGCATGATATGATTGCAATTATAAATATTATATGAAAAAAGTATGTTATCAGTAAGAGATTATAATATTATAAAGCTGTATTATATATTTGTTTAATAATATATTAAATTATATTACACGAACAAGCATTCATTTTTTTATATAATTATTACATTAATTAAATCAGTTTTATTAAAGAGTATTTAAAATTTTTATGTATTTTTAGTAACAAGTGTTGTGATTTATTGATTTATTTAATTTTAAATTGCGTATTTCCTAAATTTTAATCATGTTGTTTTCAGTTATAATTTTACACGATTGTATTTTATTTATGATTATGTTTAATGTTTATTTAAATTATATTTTTCCTGTGTAATTCTCATTTTTATATTTTAAATATAACAAATTAAATAATAAATTTTGTGTATGCTTTTTTATCTAGACTTCTTTTACATTCAGTCAAGTTCAGTCTAATTTTTATTGTTTTTATATGTATGGTGTAATTTACATTAACTATATATATTTAACAGTAACAGGTGTGTATGTACATCGTTAACAGTGTTTAGGTAATAATAAAATTATATTTTTATATATATTATTGATATTGATATAATCAATGAAAAATTTATAAAGCAGTAAATGCTTAGTCACGTAAACATAGATTTCTTGAAATTTTTATGTAATATCTTTAAAAAAACTGAACCCAAGTTGATAGTCCTGGATACCCTTTGTTGAAATCAGCCTTCTTTTTTTCTCTATTTGGGAATGCAGTACCATAATGTTCAACAAGAAATGAAGACCTTTGCACATTCTATGCAAGACCTTAAAACATTGTACGTATATTGCAATGAAATTTATAATTATACCCAATATTATTAATTAAAATAAATATAATTATAATATTTAATAAATATTGCAATATGAGATAAATAGTTAGTATATTTATCTAAATAAATATTTGCAAAATGAGATGGATTAGTAGAAAACAGAAACCTATAGGTCTTAGGTTAGTCTACATTTAAGATTATTATAATTGTTGTTTATGTACTGGAAAAATCACTAGATCAAGTGTTTCAAGAAGTGGTTCATATGGTCTCTAAATTATTAAAAAATTTGAATAATAATTTAAAAAAGAGTTGTAAATATCACTGTTTTTTTTTTTTTTTTTTAATGAAGATTTCAGCTATAAATTTTAAAGATTTTTTTTTATAGATAT
>JAAAKQ030444095.1:33539-72950 GCA_010016005.3 Zanna intricata
TTTTAAGAAATAAGATAAGTATTTATCACGTGGGTTTAGTGACCTAAGTATTAATATTTTGCTTGATTTTCATTTAAGTTAGTTTTGTATTACAAAGGTTATTCAAATGAAAATTGGAATATATAACTGAATGTCATTATATAGTAAAATGACTGATTTTTGTATCATATTGAAAGATAGAATGTATTTGTATCATAGAATATATTGATATTGTTTATAAATTGAACAATATTTTTAAAAACTTCATATTTGTATTAATTTTAGATCTCTCTTTGTTCTTTAATAATGTTTCTAAGTGTTATTTGTGTTCTCTCCTTTCAAACACAGTCTGTGTAAGTGATGCATTATTTCTTATAAAAAGGGTACTTAAAATTTCTGCTCTACAATATCTTTTCCAGTCTTTCTTTTGGCTTTAATTAATATAAAGAATTTGAAGTATAATTAGCAATAGTCAAGAACTGCTTTCTGTGAGAGTAATGAAGGTAATACATCCAGTTTCTGTGGTGAATAATGTGACGGTATTGCCTTCACATTAAGCTATTCACATGCAGATTGTAAACATAATCTTCTTTTTAGTAGTTTTAGTGAACTACAGACAAACAATATATGTCAATTGTTTTCAAAGATAATGGGAAATTATTACTTCACTCCTCATTTCCCCTAGTAACCCTGCCATGGTTTTATTTATTCCTAAAATAACTTGAATCAAGGATTCAACTATTCAAGGAATGGTTTACTTTTTTTAAGAGCAGGTGGTGTTTTATCTCAAGTTGAATATAACAATTAAAATTAGATTGATATTTATAGTGATGATTATCAGCATGTTCTAAATTTTGTTTGTTGAACAAAATAAATAATTATTAGGGATAAAAATGAAATGATAATTGTGTGCTGAAATGTTACAGTTATTGGATTTATAATATTGTCACCTTTTGAAAACAGGCCTTGATATTCCTGTTTTAATTGCTCACTTTAGCTTATAGTGAAATCATCACTATTTTTGACAAGCTACACGATTAAACATTTTATTGTTTATTGTTTCCCTTTGGTTTAAGTAATGTCTTCTATTTATCTTTCAAAAACAAAATGGGATCATTATTAATCAGAAAATTTGTGAAAAAATAGTTCATCATGAATGATAACTCGTGTATCTTTTAGCATTGCCATAAATTACTTTAAATAAGTTCCCTCAGTTCATCAGAAAATCTCAGTTGTGTTTCAAACTACTTTTGAATGTTCATTTTTTTGTGATTGACTAATTCCAGTTATTCTAGAACAAATATAAGAAAAGTGACAATAAAAAACTTTTGTTAAGCGCGTAGTTCTTGTCATTTATTGTGCCCTCATTGAATCTAATGACTTTTGTTACCTCATTGAAACAGATTTTGATATTTCTAAAACAAAAGCTTTGATTACTGATTTTTAAGTAATTTTAATTGTGAAAAAATAATCAAAAAGAATTTTAGTAAGTTCTATTTTTATTTATATAATGCAGAAAGATACCATTAAAAAAGATCAGATTAAATTAATTTAATCGACATGTAAGCCAATTGAAAAAAGTGACTGTAATTAAATAAGCATATGACAGAATAGAAAAACAGAATTTACTTGGTATTCATTACCGACTGATATGTGCTATTATTATGATTCAGATATATGCTATTGTATCCTAATTGCATTTTGTTTGTATTATTCTTAGTCAATGCTTTAATTGCTGAAATTATTTAGTGCAGCACAATATGATATGGTGTAGATTGAATGGGAAAGGTAAAGTTATTTTTCTGCATAAATCGTAACTAAATTTGGTGAGTTTACTGTTGAACATGAAATTTAATTGTTCTGTAGTTTTACTTATTTTAATATGATGTTAATTTTACCAGTAAGATTATTAAATTCTTGTGATGTAATGTTACTTATTGTATTCTTCATATACTTAAAAGATTTGTTGTTACAGTTGTAAATTCATTTTTTATTCTATCACAGTAGCACCTCAGTTTTCTATAATACTGGCAGTTTCAAATTACAGTGTAGGGAAGATTAAAACAAATTTCTTTTCACAACATATAGCCCAATTTTTATTTGAATAACCTTTTTTATTTATTACTATTATTACAATTATTGTTAGTGCATTTGGTGTTAATGTTTGCATTAATTTCCTAATAACAGTATTATTTTAAAATAGTTTTGATAGTAAGTTGTGTATTATTTGTGTTTATTTTATTAAATATTATATTTTAATATGTTTGCTGCTATTGAATCTACAATTGGTAAAAATTATAATTCATGTCCACTAAACTAATGAATAAAAGGTAATTTAAAAAACAAACTTTGTAAGAGATGGTTCATGTTTTTAGATAATTAATTTACAATTTTCTGTAAATATTAAATATTTTTGTGGTATAGAAGCTTACAAACTTATATTTTTGTTTCCCAATATTAAAATACTTTCTATATTTAATCTTATACAATCATCCCTTATGATAAATGGAAATAATTTTAGTAATTGCCGGTTTCTTCAGAAGTAAACTTGTTATCAATCTCAGAGTGATAATACAAGATAATTATAAAACTGAAAATAAATAATTTTAATTATAGGTATTATTAAATATGACTAAACAACATAAATTATTGGTAATTTTCCGATTTTAAATGTTATTATTTGTTTCTTTATATAGAGAGTACACGCGTGTGTGTGTTTTACATCTTTATTTATTATTTTTTTAATCATTGCATTATTTATTATACTGCATCATCATTGCATTTATTATGCTGTTTTTGTAAAATAATATTCACATATAAAGAAAGAATTGTTAGACAGTTAAATTATATTTCATTTAAATACAATTTCAGATAATTTAGTAAAGAAATATTTTTCAGAAATTTTCTAAAACTTATAAACATTTTGATGTAAAATATTAAATTTTTCAGTTTATAATACATCATATATGGATTAGAGAAGAATAAGAAAAATGAATTGTAAAAATATATTGACTAATTCGCTTGTTCAATACATGATAAATCACTGGTTTATCTAAATATGGTACCACCATTCTTTTCGTGCTTCTTATTATATTTTGTGAACACTTAATTATTATTATAAGCCTTTTTTTATCCAAGATCGAAACTCATTCATTTGTTATGTATGTAGTTCTTCCTCAGTCCTGTGTATCAGTTATAGCAACAAATATGTTGTTAGACATATGCATTTTACTTCCAAAGATTAAATATATCAAATTACAATATTAATAATATTACAATATCATATAATAATAATATTATACGATATTAATAATAATAATGTCATATCAGTGTGTGTGTTCATTTATAGACATTGAGAACAGAAATCTAAGTGACGTAACATTTTAAAATAATGTTAGACTAACTTTTTGTAATGTAGAACAATCCTTTTCTTAATACCAGACATTATTCTGTAGTACTAGGCAGAAATTTTCTGAGTAAATTGAAATCTGTGGTTATTTTATTGTATACTGTCATGCCAAAAAATTCTCAAAAAATTTTAAGAAATGATTTGTGAGTATATAACATTAACTTATGTTTGAAGATCAAAGTAGATACGTGGTACCTAAAAAAAAATATTTTTGACATTTTGTCAAATATTTTTATTTTTTATATTTTAAAACATAAAAAATAAAAATATTCACATTTCAACACCTAAAAATTCTTTAACTACTCATATGATGATATTATGTAATTAATTGATATTTTATATTATTGTATTTGTTACGTATAGATTTTTATTTTAGTTTATTAAAAAATTAAGTAATAGTATTATCGTATAATTAAATTGCACAATTAGTTAAAAATAATTTATTGATAATCATTATGAAATGTGATTTGTCTTTTCTTTGTCACTGCCCAAATCTGTGGAATTTTGAGAAACCTTTTATGGATATACCCATATTTTAAGAAGTTAGCAAACTTTTTTGAAGTATGATCAGTCATTATATTTGATTTATGTTGTATTGTTAAATTTAGAATGTTATTTTTATTGGATTCAGTGTGATAGTAAATTTTACAATTTTCAAATGTATTAAAATTTTTTTTCAAAGTGATTAATCCTGAGATAGGTTAATTGCACCCCAGCAATTTAATCACATTTATAAAATAATCATTCACATCCATTTAAATTATTACGCATTCAGCTGGGTTTAAACCTAGATCTTCCTGCTTCAAAGAACAGCTGTAGTATCAGATAAAAATACTAACTGTTTATTCATCCAGAAAGTTGTATGATTTATAATAAAAAAAGGGTATCTATTGATTACATCTGCTCTCAGTTATTTTTTCATAGTATATGTTTTTAATCAGCTCTCGATATTTATGAAATCATTTTCCTTGAATAATAAATTTAATTAGTTAGCAGTCAGTCTATAAGCATTTAACAAGCCACCTTGGGCCTAGGATTTAATATTCTTTGTTTATTATATACCTTTAAAATATTCATCAGTTTCTTGCTGTAAAGAGGATACATTTCAGTATCTAAAAGCAAAATTCTTTAAATGTTCCTATTAATTAAGTAAATATACTGTTTATTAAAAAAAACTATACTTGTAGTTTTGTAAATATATTTTCTCAAGGTAAGTGGCCAACTGTACATTCAGATCCAGTTTGACGGAGTAGTGATTAATTTTGTATATTTAGTTCTCCTCTATACTCTTTGAAGAGATATCTTTCATTTGAAAGGAATTGGTGTTTTTGGTTCATGCCAGTTTTGCATTTCCTTATTACATACCTTATTTACTTTATTTATTTATTTATACTTTATTTACTTATTATATTGAGTGTTACATTATCTGGAATCTGAAGAGATGGCAGATGGAAGAATTAGTAATCCATGTGAAAATTAGTTCATAAAAACTATTACTTCTATGGTGGTATTCGTGATTAACACGTTGTACTTTTCTTGTTATTTACTCATTTCTCCAAAGTATTATATCCCTAATGATCTAATTAATTATATGCAAGCTATTTCAATATAACTGAAATCTTACAAATAACTTTATGAGCTATTTAACTGTGTGTATGTAATTGTAGTTTATCATGTAGACTATGACTGCTATAAAATATATATTATTGTTAAATTAAAAAAAAGTAATAATGTAAAATAAAATATATTATCCATGATTATTAAAAGCTTTGATTTTATTCCAAGTACCATCATAGTCCATGTGCTAAAAAAAGCATTCTCAAAATCAAAAACAAGAAAAATGTAAATGTAAATTTTGTTGTTGGATAGTTTAAAATAAAGCTACTTATTAATTTAACTTATTAAAAAATAGAACTAACATGCACATATATTTCAAAGAATTTGGCATCCTATTGTTATTAGCTACTCTACTGTATACTGATTGTGAATAGAAGTTTATTTGAAAACCTGAAAGTACATTTTATTGTATTTTTTCAAATGATTAAAATTTTTTTAAGTAGTGTTGTTTGATATTGAGATATTTTTTGTAGTGAACCGTATAAAGAACTTTAGTGTTAAAAATTCACTTTTGCTTGTGTTTGTTATTAATATTGATATTTGGATACATTTTTAATTTATGATATAATTATTTTTGGATGAAGGGAGCTTTTTTTTTAAATTTATTATTATATGTGTTTTTTAAATGTATGATTTTCTTTTTTAGATTTAGTTTTAATTTATTTTTATTTATATTAGATATATTTTGACTAATTTTATTTTATTTCATACATTGTATAATGTTGCAAACATTTTTAAGTACTCATATTTAATATAAATATTCATGTGCTTGCATCTCTTGTACTTCAACTTTTGTTGTACTTTAAATCATATGTAATAAAAATTGTGATTATAAACATTTAAGTATTGTACTGTATTTATTTTATATGTTTTGCCATATATTTTGTAATTGTTTTTCAAGATAAATTATTAATAAGCCAGTATTTAAACAAGATTCTTATTTAATTAAATTTAAATAAAAAAAAATAATAACGGGTGATGAAAGATCAAAATAAATTGAAATGTCTTGTATCACATAAATGAGATAATCATGTATGTTCTGATTTTGTACATCATTCATTCCGTATGTACTTCAGGAAGTGGAAGTCTCATAAGGTATTTTGAATCCTATGCTTTCAGTTATTTCTAAGTCCTTATAATTGGTAATTTAATCTTAAATTTAATGCCTTGAAATTGCTAACTGAATGTGCTTTGAGTATGTGCCTTGAATACTAATTGTTCAGGATAACTCTCCTCAGTGCTAGATTTTGTATTTAGAATTTTTGACCATTCTTGTCTTAACTATTTTTTTGTTTTTAGCAAATTTTACTTACTGGTTATTTATTTCTAAAAGAATAAACACTTGTCAGCACTATATGGAAACGTAGAACTATTATGACAAACATAATCATCTGTTGACGTGATAAGCAAACATGACTCATAAAAATATAATGTTTTATACTCTTTATTTTATTCCATACAAAATGTAATACCCAAAAAAATAAGTTTTTTTTAGTGTTATTGTTTTTAGCAACCTGTTAAAAGTAGTTTTGAGAATGAATAAAACATGTTAGTGATAATGTTACGAAGGACAGAAAATAACACTTAATTATGATAATCTTAGTGGAAATATGAAATGATGAAATTTTTTTTTTCTTGAAACTAATTGTGACAATGTTGTTTAACACATTTATTTTGTTTATTTAAAAAAAAAAAACTCCTTATAAGAAATCATGAAAAATATTTCATTACTAAAAACCATAAATGAATTTGTAATTTCATTACCATTTACTAAATAAAAAAAAATTATACATATTGATACTTAATCACTAAAGGTCAAATATAAAAAGAAATAGAATAAACAAACAAAAAATTGTTTCTAAATATTGTAACGTACAAAATAATCAAGTGAAAAATCACCAATATTTTAAGTAAATTTTGTATCACCTGATGAAAAATTATTAATTTTGATTTTATTAAATTTTGTTATTTGCAACATAATGGAGTATTTTTTACTTATTTTTATGAATATGCATAATTGTTTAGCTTTCTTTTTTGTAATTTATTTACATTATGTACGCTTATTATTTATGTTAAGTTAGTTATATTGTTTCTTCATACATTTTTGTTCTATATAATCAGTATTAATGTATTTTAGTTTTAATTACAGGATTCTAGAAGACAAAACTGTGGAAGTATCACAATTATCAAAAGTTATGAAAAGTAGCATGGTTAATTTTTTTTAGTCAGCTTTTTATATACTCTACCTTCATTTTTGAATTTTTGCTGTTATCTGTTTAATTAAATTTTGCTGTTTCTATTAACTAAATTTTGTTTTTAAAATGTATAATTATTGCTATTATGTGATTGAATTTGAATATGGTACTTAAGTCTTGTGTTGTGTTTTTTCCCAATAGGCTGTTAAGAATTAATTGTTTCTTGTTCTGCATCATCAAAGTAGAATCATCTCTGATTTTTTTATATAGGTTCTGTGTTTGATTCCTATTCATTTCTTTTTCACATACTACTAATACATACATACATACCATGTTCTCATACACTTGTTTCATAAAAAATGTTGGGAATGTTACTTCACTACAAAAAGTATGTGTATAAACTCTACATATGCTGTTATTATTCCTAGGTTTTATAAAAGTTACAGAAAATCTTAGTAATAAAAATCTTAGAAAATAGAAATAAATAAAAAGTTATCTGCTGGAACATCGCTGGCCTATTTTCCTGACCTATATTTTCACTGATCTATATGTTCCTGTTAATAGAAAATTACATGATATTGATATTTCTATTGCTAACCAGAAACTGCAGGTATAATGTTTTAATAATAATGTTTGTTTCTCATTGAAAAAATGCTTTTAAATTTCTCAGCATGAATTATCTTAGAGCATTCTGTTATGAAAATTATGTGTTTGCTTTTATCACAACTTAATGTGTCTTGATATTAGTGGCACTTGACTGAATAATTTAGCTATGATAGTACTGCATCTGCTTCATAGAAGTCTGCAGTTTATCAATGGCTAATGATATTTGTTATAGAGAAAATGTAAAAGTGTAGTAAAAGACAATCATATCCACCTTACAAAATTATTATATACTATTATGTTAACATTAATTAAATGGCTTGGAAAAAAACATGAACCTTTTAAAACATATTAATCACGCACTTTCAAATTACAGAACACATATTCACCCACAGATACAAAGAACCTATTTACATAATACAGACAACAGAACAAATTTTCTTCAAATCCTTTCATAAAAACAGGACATACATATAACATTGACCAAAATGTACAAATTTCACATTGTAATAATCAAAATCTTAACAAACATGAATATTACAAAAGGAATATTATAAAATTTACACTCAATAAATAGAATATTAAATGAACAAACATCATGCTGTAAGAATATATTATTAACGGATTTTTGTTTGCTTTTGATAGCGCCATTAACAAACCCTGCAATAGAGTAACAACTCTGAAGAAAATGTTGAGTTAATTTTACAACTATAATTAACTTTAGAAGGTCCTCTGGAAAAATTATTTTAGATAATTTGAAACCAAGTGATTTATAATTTTTAATATTTTTGTACTAATAAAGATTCAATGGAATAAAAATGTCAGTTTCATTCATATGATGACTACAGGTGACCCTCGATTACTGGTACTCTCTCATTATATGAATTTTTAGAATATGAAAGATGCTGATATTACCAGTTTCTAAATTGAAACCTTTAAGATGAAAGGCAGAGTCAGTGGCATTCCACCAAACTTACCTAATTAAAATTTTTATTCTATTGTTGAATATGTTTTTACTTTATACATAAGATACTGAAATAATGGGTTTCAATTAACCAAACATCTCAGGAACAGTCAACCTGAGACTGTACAAGACTACACTTCATTTACATACATACACATCATCCTCATTCATCCTCTGAAGTAATATCTTACGGTGGTTCCAGAGGCTAAACAAAAAAAAAACACAAAAGAATTTTAGGAATTTCCAAATGATGTACATTACGTATGTGTGTTTAATAGTATTTTTAATATCTCCAGACTCTTCAACAAAAATTTTTTAAAAACAGCTTAAAAAATTCTACATATAGGTTTTAAATAGGCATTAAATTTTGGACAAAATTAACAAAGGAAGAGGAGTAGTTTTCACCATTTAATTTTTTATTTAGTGATCATAGAAAATTGAGCTTTAATATAATGAAAGTAATTTTTAAGTGTTTTAAAAATAAATTTAGGAATGGGGAATATTCAACAGTATTTCTAAAAAGTTTTTAACTCATCTTGAAAATCTATTGATAGAAAAAAAAAATTGAAATTTGGCTCTGATATTACAGCATTAGCCTAATTTTTTACTCCGTTTAATAAGGGCTATAATGTAACCATATTTTTTTTAGTAAACTATAGTGCTTTATAGCCTTATTGAATTATAATGCACCAATTTGGCCCAACTTTTTGAAGTAGATTAGAATAGGTAGAATTACTCTGATATATGTACAGTGTTGGCTGATCAATATACTATCTATTTATAACTTTGTTTCAGCAGCATAAAAAATGATTTTTTTTTTTTTGCTTTTGCAAATGGGAGATGAGTGGGATTTTTACTTAAAAATATAAATTTTTTAAACTTTAATTTTCAAGAAGACAAAATGACCTCCTATAAAGAAGGATTAAAAGACAAGAAATAAAAATGTTATATGAGGAAACTGTTAAGCAAGAGTTCAAATGGGATCCAATTTTTTTTACTAAAAATTTTAATTTTTTATTTAGAAATTATACTCTAAATAGTTTTGATGATAAAATAATTATTTGTTCAAGGGCAGAAACAAAAGTTTTTTACTAATATTTTGATTTTTTTCTTAAGTATATATTTAATACTGTAATTTTTAAGTCAAAAATGTAATTTGATCAAGGTGATCAAATTGAATCCAAATTATTTTATTGAACATTTTTATCTTTTTTGTAATTGCACTCTAAATAATACATTATTAAGTCATTAATATTTAAGAAGTTAGTGGAAAAAAATCTTTCAAGTGCAAAGCAGGAAAACTTATATAGCTCTATGCCAGCTTTTTCATATTCGGACTAAAATTAAATCATAGGTACAGTGCATTATAATGACATATATATATAAATTCAGTTTTATAGTATCTTAATTTTTTGCTGCCTTTTTTACATTTTTTTCAGCTTAAAAAATAAGATCAAGACATGTTTTTTGTTTAGAAGACATTTTGTTTATTTTCTGTTCTTGAACCGATATGAGATTTGGATAAAAAAATTTTTTTCAAAATACTAAGGAGTGATTAAGCAGAAGAAACAAGAAAAATTTTTATTGTCTGGGTGAACTTTTTTTTTTTTTTTAACTAAAGATTTAATTTAATAGAAACAGTTACATTTTTTAATGTTCAGTAAGTTTTTTAAATTTTTAATAAAGTGTTTCACCATTGAAAAAGTAATAAATGTAGCATTATAATAATGTAAAACAATAAGTCGAGGATTGGTTGTAATACTTCTTTTCAAAAATGTTCAAACTGTTTTGTAACTTCTCCAACGTAGAACTGTTGGATTTGATTCTTCTGAAGTGGATAATTAGTATATAACCTTTAATGTGAATATATTATTTTTTTTAATATATCCATTAATATATTTGTGTTTGAATATAGTAACTACTTTGTAATCATAATCTTTGTGAATCCAGTGCCTTATTCTAGTAAATCCAGGCCACTGTGTTGGTAAGATTAAATTTAATAATAAAATAATATTAAGTTGTTATAGCCTAGTTTTTTACAGCAGTAAAATAACTGAATTTAGTAGTTTGAATGTGCTTTTTACTTCTTTAACTGATTCTTATATTTTATTTACTTATTACTTAAAATTTAGAAACATTAAAAATAAATAAATAAATTTGTCAGAAATATTTATTATCATAATATTCATAAGAATTTTATCATTATAGTATTTATAAAGAATAATAAGTTTAGTTTGGATAAAATTTATCCACACTATTTAGTATAATATTTTTTCTATTTAAGGTTAATTGATAGTTTAAATAACCGTTAATTTTATCCAAGTATCATAGATTTTCTGACAAGATAATGAAGATTGTGATAATCTAATTTTTTTTTTAAATTTTCTGCAGTTATAGTAATAATAATGATAATATTTCATTTTATGTTTACCTTCAGTTATAAGTTTTGAAACGATTGAATGAATAATGTTGAAATATTTTAAGATTGTTATTTTGTAGGAAAAATCTTCGCCCTATTGAAAATAATATTTCACATTTTTTTCTGTTATGAAAAGGTTTCTTGGAGAAATAATAGACAAGTACATTTTCAAAGTGGCTTTTTGTATTTTTATTTAAATAAAAATAAGGTAGGATTTGTTGCTAGAAGAAGTTTAAAACAATTTTGTCATTTTAATCAGTGAACACAAAGATTTTAATTGTTATTTCAACTAACAATATATCAGCTACGGAAAATAAAGATATTTGTTGGTGAACGAAATATTATTCTTTATTTAGGAAGATATTTTCAAGCCTTTAATTATTCTTCTTTATTTTCTACATTTACAGTCAAACAAGAATTCAATTATCCCTGAGCGAGTGAAAAAGGACATGTTTAGGCAGAGATATGGTTTGGTTAGTGCACTTAAGTGTTGGTTGATATATATGGTGATAAATCAAGTTCTATCACCTCTTATCCCTCGTTATTTCTTCTTATTTTATATTTACTTATTGTATATCTAAAAATAAAATTTTCTTGTCATTATGTGCAAGCATATGTAAATACATTTGTGTTTGTGTGTAGATGATGTAGACTAGTAGTATTACTTTATCCAGCACTACTGTAATCTCTCATTAGAAAGCTTACTATGCAATTTTCTGACAAAAATGGGATTTTCTGGACAAGTCTGAAAAAGATGGAGAAGTTTATTTTTATCACGAGAAAAAGAAATCGGTGAAGGAAGTGGTTAGTAAAAGAGGACCTTCATTTAAGATGGTTGTGATATATATCTTATATAAGGAATATACTCATTTATTGAAAAGCATCCACTTCTGGCAACAGGTATCCATTCAGATCAAATCATTTTACTTAAGAGATGATTTGGGATAACAGTAAAAAATGTTTTAAAATAACTAATAACTATGTTCATCTAATTACTTTTTCTTCAGAAATAAAAATTTGCAACTCAAGAAAAAAGATTCACACTTTACTGAGGCATGTTTTTCCCCAATCCTCATATGAAAAAAAGTACATAAAAAAATACTGGACTGAAATCTCAACCTTTAAGGTTCCTGTTAGTCTGAATATAAAAATTTGTTTTATTCAATTATTAACAATATTTGTATGTTTTATTAATGTTATTAAAAAAAAACATTTGACAAGTATTCAAAAGTAAATTTTTTAGTAAGATATTGTATTTTATCATTTTTAACTTATAAAGTTGTGATTTTAATATCATTAGAGAATTATTAAAATTATATAATCTCCTCATAAGTTGATTATTTAATCGTTTATTTCACACTTTATTCATGTAAATATCATAGTTTAATTTTATCTGATAGTTTCTTTTTATTTCAGGTTCGCTATTATTATCAGATATGTTAAAAACATTTGTTCCACACCGTGATAATAGTGATGATAAACAATCTTCTTCACGTAAAGAATCAATTGATGCATCAAAAGGATCCGATTCGGATGGAAATATACGTTATTTCTGTGATGCTTGTGATCGTTCATATGCCCTTTATAATTCACTTTATAACCATAAAAAATTTGAATGCGGTAAGGAACCAAATTTTAAATGCCCTTTTTGCAATCACATGACAAAACAAAAAGGTAACTTGAAAACTCATGTGAAACATGTTCATCCTGTTGAATATTTAAATGAACCTTGGGTGACTATTGCTCAGCAGTAACTATGTCATAATTTGTCTAACCATCGTACTGCTACACATTATTGGAAAGATTAATTGTTCTCATTAATCAGATATATTTTTAGTATTACTAGTCTGAAAGTTGTTATTTAATAATAATTTGACAGTATAGAGAACTAATAATTCATTTTTCTTGGTAAATAAAGGAAATTATTATTATTATTTGTTGTGTGTATATGTATGTCTTCCATTTATTAAATTATTAATTAGTTTTTTAAACAGTTTTATAAAAGTGTTTAATTTTTTAATTCTGTTCACGTTTATATGTTGTTAGCATTAACTTTAGAACTTTCATGTTTTTTACTATTATTTAATATTCATGTTGAATTACCTACATATTGTGTTATTTTGTTCTAATCAGAGTAAAGATTTATTTATTTAAAAGTAGGGAATAATGAGATTTAAATAATACATCCATTAATATGTTTTTGTTTTTTAAATGTTGTTATGACAAGCTATGTTGCTAATTAATTCTATATTTTTTATACACGTAATACAAACACCATCAGACATGAACATTTAAAAAAATTTTAATTAATAGATATTATCATGTTGGCTGCGGTACCGATTACATATGCCCTGTGTAAGCATTTATGATGAGTATTCTATTCACCCCTTGATTCACGTTTTGTGTGGCAGGTGTACTTTTTCCATCCTTCTCATTTAAATGCTATACTAAGTAATTTTAAAGATTAAATTCTGATGTAAGAGGGATTAAATTTGTATTGGACCTTTAGTATTGCATTATTTGAATATAAAATCACAAATGATTTTGTCAATGACAATGGGGTTTGTAATGCACAAAAGTTACACGTTTAAAAAAAATTCCGTAGTCAATGAGTTGTACAGTTGAAATACTGTAAATCCTAGCATATAAGTCAACCAGGCATATGAATTGGATCTTATTATGATGGAGATTTTTAAAAAACTAATGAAAGGTCCACTATATGAGTAAAGTCTAAATGATTATTAATAGCCTTACTCAGTATATTTCTTCAGAAACACAAAAATTGCAACAGTTACCTTGACCTACTTCTACAAACATGTACATTAAATATTACTGGAAATGTAATATTAATTACATTGTTAATATATGTTACCAATAGTATTTTTGAAAGATTTTAATTTTATTTTTTATTTAAAATCATATTTTGAGCATGCAGTTGCTGTCTGTAAAATGTTTAGCAATGATTGATTTATAAAATATGATTCTTTACTTAAGTTAAAAGATGTAGATTTTGCCAGAGAAAAAATAGTAAATACAGAGTTAAAACAGTGTTAGTGAAAAATTTGTTTATTATTTGGGAAAAAATGAAAAGAAAAAAATTTTTTAAAAATAAATACCACATTCAAGATGCATAATGCAACTTCCAAAGCATATTGACCTGAATTAGAAAACCACATGGCCGGTTGGGTTTGTGAAAACTAATTGAGCAGTTAGTTATTCAGCTAAGTTTCTCATTCTTGACACTGTAGTTTGAATGCAGCATCAGTTACTTTCACACACATATATAGTTTAGTTACTGTTGAAAGCATAAAGACTGTTTTCAATTCTATAAGTGCCAAAACAAACAATTTAGTTTTGCAATGTACTTATGTACGACCTGTAAAAATATTAATGAATAGATTATTTTGTAATCAAATGTGATATACAGATTCTTTTTTTTTTTTTTTTATTTTTTAGTGAAGTATTATCTTAGTACCTGTATTATAATTTTTGTTGACATTAATGTTGAAAAGTGCAATGTTTTAATTTAAGCCTGAGCTTTTAAATAGCCCTTTATTATTTAATTATTTCTTAGATATAAAAATATTTAACTTACATTATGAAATTTATAGTAAGTTTTGCATATTTACTCGCTATATATTCTCTATCTATTGATAATCACCATTAGCCTAATTGTAAATATTTTGTTAAATAATTAATGAATTAAACTAAGCTTCAGTATAAGGATGTTGCATTAAGCTGGTTAAGCATTTGTAAAAGAATTTGCTAAACTGTTTTGAATAAGTAAAATGGTTTCCAAACCCAAAGGATGAATCTGTTGCATTACTTGAATGAAGCCAATAAGATAGTTGTAAGTTTAAACATTTCATAGGCTTTTGCCAGATGGAAATCATGACAGTTATTATTATCATGATTTGTTTCAAATTACTGAAACAACTGTTAAAGTAATTTATCCTAAAGAAGAAACACTAAATATTTCACATAACATGTTTTTTCTTTTGGAATAAGAACATGGGAACTTTTCTTGAGACAACTGAGCATAATTATAATTCTTTTTTTTTTTTGTATTAAGGTAATAGCAATGTGAATGATATTTATTTAATCTAGCTTTCAACTTATATTAGACTAAGTAAAGTTATGGTTGATTCCCACACATGATATTAATTAGCCAGTAATATAATGTATTTGACAAGATTGCCCAAAAAATGCTATAATCAGTAAACCTTAACTGTTTTCTTTTGTTTTAGTTAAAAACATTTTAAAAAATGCATAGTTTGGGGCTTGATAATTATGATTGTACTTGATATTTTTTTTGTAACTTATTTTATTACTTTTATAGTATTTTACGCAGTTTGTAAAATGAAGGAAGAAAAATTATAACATTTATTTGATTGTTGTAAGTTATAGAAAAGTTGTTTATTTTTCTTTCACACACGTAAAATTCATTTCTTTTCATCTAAAAAAAGGAGTAGACCAGCTGTAATTGAACGTAGATTTGTAGTTACCAGAGAAAAATATTATATAATTAAAAAAAAGTAATGCAAATATATAGTTTTCTATTGTTTTTGTTTAGTAATATGAGATATTGTATTTGAAAAGTTTTTTCACAAAAGGAAAACTTTTGTAAGAAAGTTGAACTTAAAAATTTTCTATTCTGAATATTACAGATATTTCAGTTAAATAACTAAGTATAGAACCAGCAAGGATATGGATACCCCAAAGGAATTATATATAAAATAAATTAGATTATTAAAAGTAGTTTCATTAATTTTGTATGTACCAGTGGAATTTTAGGATATGTTTTATCATAAAACTTTATACTGTAGAAGTTAGTAATGTTAGTCACAGTAGCAAATCTTTTGCATTAATCTGATAAAAGTTCCTGAAAACAAAATGTATAAAACGTAATTTAATGTTATAGTAAATTAATCAATTATTGTGATACTAATTACATAACTAGAAATGTGTAACAGTGAGTTCCATAGGTGTTCTAATATTTAATATTACACTTAGGGTTGTTTATTTTTTAATATTATTAGTGATATTTATTTTTATTGTGATTTACTATGTACTGTTATATACCATAATTTGTTTAATCAAAATTTAATTAATGAAATTTGTATTTATTATTTTAATTGTAATGATATACAATTAAATTATTTATTTAATCAATTTGAATCTATTCATTTACATTATTTTTATTAAATTTTGTTTGTTATAGTTAATTTTTCTTAAAAGAGTAATAAATAGATGATAATAAAACCTTATATTTAAATAGTTCATAAAATGTGGGTTTAGCTATGTAATAATGGAGTGTTTTATACTCATATTTATTTGTTAAAAGATGAACTTTATCCTCTATCTTTTAACTTAGTGATGAAATGTTGATATTTTAAAATCACATTCAATAAATGTTATTACCCAGAACAAAATAAAAGCTTAAGATGGAATAACATATAGCTTAGAAAAGAACCATTTCTTTTTTTATTATATGATCTTACTAATCAACGTTGCTGCTTGTAAGTTGTGCCATTGTTTGAGGAGTCATAATAAAATCAGTTGCTGTAGTTCATTCTAAACTGTATACTGTTGTAATTGATTTTTGTTTTTTACATGTGCTATCATATTATGTAAAACAATTCCTCCATATCTATTTCATCATATCCATTAACTCTTGCTATTTTAATTAGTTAGTAGAAACTAAGCAGGTGCTTATTATTAAAATACAATAAATTAGACAAATTAAAATACTATAAATTCACACTTGGTGCATGAAAGTGCTAACATCTGAGAATTGTTTACATCTAGAAAAACTGTGTTTGAGTTTATCAAACACACATCAACTCATATTTCTTTTTGTTCCTTTAAGAATAAAACCTAGAATAATAAACTCCAGTACATATATATTTTTTTAATTTAATAATTTATTTATATAAAATCAGTTATTCGTTAATGTTCAGTCATACCACTAATTCACAATTCTTATTATTATGAACTGTATTACAGGAAATAATCTGGAAAATTACAAATCAGTAATTTTATTTATACTACTTGTAGAATGTGATTTAATTTTACCCTTAATAAATGCTCTAATGATTTTTGGTAGTGCATAGTTATCACGTGTCCAACTGTTCCCATCAATCTTGGGGTTATCACTTGGTATTTCATCTATATCTTTGTATATATATACATATATATATTCAAAGAAGTCTGTTCAAAAGAGTCTGTTTGTCTCTATAGTTTGTCTGTTGATCTATAGTTTTATTCTGATCATTATTACTAACAAACTGTTATTTATATTTCATTTTTAAAAATTAACCCCATCCCTTAACTAAAATTTTAGTCCCTAGTTTTGCATTTTCTCACAAATGTCTTGAAAACGATGAGGAAATTGACCAAGTGGAAGGTAATTTTCTGAAAGCCTATAAAATTTGCTTCAAAATGCAATTTGCCAGGTTCTGAGAACCTTCTTAGTTCCTAAATTATTAACAATCAAAGTTGAAAATTGGAGCACAGTTGTTTTCTTCTTTACCCTGTTGTGAGTGTGTCACCATTTCAAATGCTATCTCCTTCTCATCTGTTTTCAATCACATTGATGATCTCACTCGTTGAGTGTTAGGCTATAAAAAAAACCCACAAGCTGAAGTTCAAGCAGTATCCACAGTTTTTGAAACTGAAGATCAAAAGAGCATCAAAGAGCTCAAGTTACATGACAAGTACGTGTGCAAAGCCGCGGCTTAGTTTAAATATGTTTAAGATCTTTATTTGATAGAATGAGCTTATGAACTGTGTAAGGTACAAAAATTTAATTTCACCAATTACCTAATGAAGAAAGATATATCTATATTTAGACTAATCTTTCTATGCGTTTACTATAGATGTCTAGAAAATTATGTCTCTTAATCCCTTTGTATCTTCAATACTTTTTGTTCAACAATTATGAGTAATGTAAGGTTTGCATCTAAAATTATGTTCTTTTTGAATGCCTGTGAATCAATAAGAAAAAATTCTCTAACAAGTTACAGCTTACTAAAAAGTAGAATATGTCATATATTTATTATAAGAAACAAAACTAGGTTAGATCAATGAATGAAATTTAAATAATTATTTTATTAATTTGATAAAAGATTGTATTATGTGATTTTGTTTAATAATAGATCACATTCATGAAATAGTTACAAAAAGAGTAGTAGATGCATTTATCAAGTACTTAATCCCTATGTAAGAAAACTGTTTTATGATAGTTGTGAATTTATAAATAATTAATCAAAAGATATTTGGCTTACATGTAGTAATAACAGTAATACTTTAATTTCCTTAGTAGTTAGAAGTAAATTTATAAACTGAATAATTTTGAAATATAATCTACTATATTTAGTATAAATTCATACCAACAACATAACTTATAATTAAAACTTGCTATTTCTGAAATTGTATTGTTTTTTACTTACAAACAATCTTTTTTTTTTTCTTTTTTTTTAATAATCTTGGAAGTGGATGGATAAAAATAGGTCTCAAATATAACCCTAAACTTTTTGAATTCTATTAAAAAATTAATTAAGAAAAATTTATATATTTGTTTACGAGTATATTTCAGAAGTAATGAGAAAAAAAAATGTCCAAATAAATGTTTTTTTGTAACAAATATTTTTTTTTTTAGAATGAAATAAATAATTATTAAGATTAAATTTTTTAAACATAACATCTGCAAAATATTTTTTTAAATTTATAGATACACTTTTGAAAAAAATTTATGAATACTTTATTTCCTTTTAATGATTTTGTATTGATAATCAAATACAGATGATAAAATGAAGTAAAAAATTGAAGCAGGGAACTAGTCTTGGGTGCAGCAATTTGAGTCAGAATATTTATTATGCTTTAATTTTAAGTGTTAAAGCAAGATGTAATCATCATTAATAGTTTTTAATTCTGTCAAAGTACTTTTCACTTCTTTTAGAGCTTTATATGTAGGTAATATAATTCCATTTTTAGTAATTAGGCCCTAAGCTGTTAGATTTTGCTTAGCCATAAGTAATGTTACAACAAATATTACAGATGTCTTCTCTACTTATGTTTACTGCTAAGGTATAGATTATATTTGTATTCACCAGTTTATTTTTAATTTTTATATGTTTTCGTTCTCTTTTTTTTTTAACATTACACCTAATTAATTCTGTACTCCTGTATTTTTATATAATTTATTACATGTTAAAATATTTTTATTAGTTTATATTGTATTTAAGTGTAATAATTAAAAACCACAAAGGCAATGGAAATCTAAATTTTGCCATAAATCTTCTGTTTACTCAATAGAAGTAATGCTGTAATCCTATTTTGAAATATCTGTAGCTCCAGTCTAATAATTTTTGTTTAAAATTCAATAATAAATGTATTGTTAAAATATTCTCCTTTTTATGTTCACATTTTTTTGTTTTCTAACAAAATATTGTAGAATAATTATTGTTATAATTTGTTTCAAGACAATTTTTTATCTTAGAAGATGAAAAATGACTTTGCTATATTGAATATTATTGTAATTGCACTATGAAAATATGCACAAGTGGGAATAAGAATAATAAATAATCCGTTTCTTTCATAAATAACAATTGTTTTTAAAAGCATTGATTCATGGCATCAGATAACGAAGTGGTAAAAAAAAATGTAATGGTCAAACAAAGTAGTGTAACGTAGCAGTCCATGTAACTTTCCTCTCTCCTTTTCTGTTAGGCTTTCAGAACCACCATAAGGTATTACTTCAGAGGATGAGTGAGGATAATATATATGAATGTAAATAAAGTGTAATCTTGTGCAATCTCAGATCGACCATACCTGAGATGTGTGATTAATTAAAACCCAACCACTGAAGAACACTGGTATCCACGATCTAGTTTTCAAATACATATAAAAGTAACTAGGATTTGAATGATCCTTTACCAGGATTTGAACCTTTGAACTCTCATCTTCAAAATCAGCTGATTTACGATGACGAGTTTAACTATTAAACTAACCCGGTGAGTCCATAACGTTTCTGGGAAAACCCCACGTTACAGCATTAATAATTAATTTTTTCAGCAGTCATTTCTCAGATAAATGGAAACTTGAATTCATTTATTTAGTTTACAATGTTTTCTTTTCATTCACTAGTTTATTAAAACCGTTGCATAATTTCAATTATAAACATATATTTCTATTTTTTGTTTTTACATTTTTTACATCTTAAAATAACTGATGATTAAAATTTATGCACAGATTACCAAACTATGGTCAGGTCTCAAAGTTTATCAAAAATATTCTACATTAAATTCTCTCTGTATGGAAGAAAAGATTAAATCAATAGATTTGAATTGTTTTTTTTTTAACTTACTTTATGTATTAGTCTAGTTTTTTTTTTTCGTAAAAATGATTTGTTGATGTTATTAATTTGACTCAGTGTTTCAGTAAATTGGAAATATATTGCATTGCATGGATTCCCTCCCTCTATGAATCATGAGACCTTGCCGATGATGAGGGGACTGAGTGTTCAGTGATAGAGAGTTGCTGGACTGAAGGTACAACCATATCAGAGAGGTATCTGTTGAGAGCCAGACTAAGGAATGATTCCTGAAAGAGGGCAGCAGCTCTTTTAGTAGTTTTTAAAGGCATAGGTCAGGAGGACTTAAATGGCCATATCAATATAGCTCAGCCTTCTGAGTACTGCGCAGTTAAAAGTAAAGAAAAACTGCAACTGTTTTTTTTCCCAAGAAAATGTAGCTCTCTGCATTTTCATATAATAAAATGGAGGTGCCTTCCTTTGTAAAGTATCTCAGAGGTAAACTAATCCCCCATTCAGATCTCTGGGTAGGGACTACTGAGAAAGGGATCACTAGAAAATTAAAAAATAACATTCTACAAGTCAGAGCATGGAATGTTAGACAAATAAATAAGGTTGGTAGGTTAAAAATTTAAAGAAGGAAGTGGATAGGTTAAATGTACATGTAGTAGGAATTAACAAGATTCGGTGGGAAGAGGAAAATGATTTTAGAATAATTAAATTAGCTTCAAATAAAGGGTAGGCAAGTAAATTTCAAATGAATAAGAAAATAGGGAAGAGAGATTAGCACATTTCAAAACGCATAGTGATAGAATCACTATAAGTATAAAATCAAAACCTAAGTCGACAACGATTGTTAACATCATATCCCTATTTCCTTTACATCTATTCTTACCTCTATAGCCCATGATGATGATGAGGTAGAGTGTGTATATGAAGAAACTGATGAAGCAATTAAACACATAAAAGAGGATGAAAATTTAATAACAGTTGGAGATTGGAATGCAAGCATTGGAAAAGGCGAGGAAGGAAATTTTGTGGATGAATATGAACTGGGGCAAAAGGAATAAATGAGGGGACTGACTTATTGAGTTTTGCATGAAGTATAATTTAATAATTGCCAACTACCAGTTTAAAAATCATAATAGAGGAATATACTCATGGAACAAGTCAGGTGAAAATCATATCAGATAGATTAAATCATGGTTAAGAAAGAGTTGGTCAATTCATCGACTGCAAAGCTTATCCTGGAGCAGATATTGACAGTGACCATAATTTAGTGATAATGAAATGTAATATTGGTGTTTAAAAAGATGTCAGCTGAATCAGTGGAATTTAGAGAAGCTTGAGGAAGAAGAGGTAAAGAAGATTTTTTGAGGAGGACATCGCAAGAAGTCTGAGTAAAAATGATAAGGTAGCAAATTTAGAAAAAGAGTGGGAGAATGGTAAAAAGGAAATTCTTAAATCAGCAGAAGGAAACATAGGCAGAGTAAAGAGAATTGATAGAAATCAAAACCTTGCGTATCAAAGGATATATTGCAGCCGATGGATGAACATAGAAAGTATAAGAATGCTAGTGATGAAGAAGGTAAAAGGAACTGTCGACAGTAAAGAAATACTATAAATGCAAATTAATGAAAGAAGAGTGAATTAAAGAAAAGTGTTCAGAAGTCAAAAGAGAAATGATAATTGATAAAATAGACAGAACATACAGAAAAGTTAAGGAAGTTTTGTTAAAATCTAATAATATGTTAAACAAAGGTGGTACAACAATTTATAATACAAAAGAAAAGGTTGGTAGGTGGGTGAAATATATTAAAGTCATATGAAGGAAATGAATTAGAAACTGGTATTATAAGGGAAGAAGAGGAAGTCAAAGAGGTTGAAAAAGGATATACAATACTGAGATCTGAATTTAAGAGACCATTAAAAGATTTGAATGGCAGAAAGGCTGCTGGGATAGACGAGATAATTGCAGAATTACTGTGCATTGCAGGTGAGGATGCAATAAGTAGATTATACGAACTGGTAATGTTTACAAAAAAGGGAAAGTTCCATCAAACTTAAAAAGAGTGTTATTGTCATAATATCAAAGAAAGCAAGAGCAGATAAATGTGACGACTACAGTACAGTTAGCTTAACTAGTCATGCATAAAAAATCTAAACTAGAATTCTCTACTGAAGAATTGAAAATAGAATGGAAAAAGGGTTAGGAGAAGATCAATTTGGTTTCAAGAAAAGTATAGCAACAAGGGAAGCAAATTTAGCATTCAGATTAATAGTAGAAGGAAGATTAAAGAAAAATAAACCAACATACTTGCCATCTATAGACTTAGAAAAACATAAATATAATAAAAATGACATAATGAGAGTATTTGATAACATAAATAAGAATAAAATTTCACATTTAAAAAAAATTTAGGGTTGAAGTATGGAGATAGAAAAATAATCACTAAGATTTACAGGATCCAAACTGCAACAGTAATAAATAACTGAAGAACATAAGAAGGAAGCTGTAATCAATAAGTGAGTCTGACAAAATCCCTGTTACATTTTAGTCTTTATATAGAACAAGCAGTTAATGATGTTAAAAAACAATTTAAATTCAGAGTAACAGTGCAACGTGAAAAGATAATGATGATATAATAATTCTAGCTGAGAGTAAAAAAGATTTAGAAGAAACAATGAATGGCATGGATGGTCTTAGGCAAGAACTACCACATGAAAATAAACAAGAACAAAATTAAAGTAATGAAATGTAATAGAAATAATGTAGATGGACCTCTGAATATAAAAATAGGAAGAGAAAAGATTACAGAGGTAGAAGAATTTTGTTATTTGGGTAGTAGAATTACTGAAGATGGATGAAGCCAAGAGTGATGTAAATGTTGAATGGTATAGGCAAAATTAGCTTTCAGTTAGAAATATAATTTACTTACAACAAAAATTAATTCTAACATCAGGAAATCATTTTTGAAATTATATGTTTGGAGTATCGTGATATGGAACTGAAACTTGGGTGATTGGAATAACTGAGAAAAAAGATTAGAAGTTTAGAAATGTGGTGCTCTAGTTAATGTTAAAAATTAGCTGGCTGGATAAAGTGACAATTTAATAAATGTTGCGGCAAATTGATGAAGAAAGAAGCATTTGGAAAAATATAGTTAAAAGAAGAGATAGACTTATAGGTCACATATTAAGGAATCCTGGGATATTGGAGGGACATTTAGATGGGAAAAATTGTTTGGAATATGTAAAACAAATTGTTAGGAATGTAGGATGTATGGGGTATACTGAAATGAAACAGTTGGCACTAGATAGGGAATTTTGGAGAGCTGCATCAAAGCAGTCAAATCCTGAAGGCGGAAAAAAAATTACATGGATCTTTTAAATTTTAAGATTAGTTTTTAAATCACTATTAAAATTAATTACCAGACTTGGCCATTTTGAGTTACTCCAAAACTACTGATTTAAAAAAAATTTTAAATTGATAGGAAAAAATGTTTGTAGTTAACCGCAATTAATTTCAAAACTTATTAATAATAAATAGTATAAGTTGTCATATATATTTTATATTTCATCAGTCAGGTAACCTGCAACCCAAATAAAACATATATTATTTGGAGTTACGATTTAGATCCATCTCCTTTCCTTTCTTTAAACATCTTTATTTTATTTGTATTTTTAAAAGTTTTATTTTACTAGTAAATAATACACATTTTTAAGTTTTAAATTCTTTTTCATTTGTTTAAATTCCTGTATTTTTAACTCTTAATGTGGTAATTTTGCATGATACCCAAATATACCAATTATAAGACTTCAGTGAGTTGCATTCATATTAATGTTATTCCTCTGTGAATTTTGTCATTCTTATTTTTTAATTTGGCAGCCACCGTTCTAAAATTAAGTTAATAGTATTAAATTGATAAATTCATTTATTTTCTAAGGAATAATCTAAAAATCAGTAAGTTAACAATTTATTTTATTATTTTTTTACTATTTTTAAATTTTTTACAAGCATGGTATTATTTTTAAATTAAGAATCTTATTTTAAAAAAGATTGTGTTTAATTAAATAGATAAATTTAAATAATCAATTTACTTATTTTACTTTGCAAAAAAAAAAAAAAAACAGTCGATAGTTGTTAGATGATCTTTATCATTAGAGTAGGAAATTTGAACCTTGTTAATTGCTGATTGAACCAAGTTGATTGTTATTTATATTCATGAAGTTGCAAAGTTGATTCTTGAACATTTCTGCTGATATTTATTGAAACATGATAGCATTGTATACCATTCTATGCTTTTCTTTTATTATTAAAAATATTTTATTATTGACAAATAATTAATATCGTTTTACTATTAATATTGCAGAGTTGTTAACAAAGTTTATTATTATATGTTATAAACTTATTTATTTATAGTAAGTATTTATGTCTGAATTAGCAGTATCATATTAACATACATTTTTGTATTAAAAGACCCGTTATTTATTATTGTATTTTTTATATCAGTAATTAGTTTTTCATTTTTAATTCTAAAATGTGACTGACTGAACGTTACCTAATAGAATTATTTAATAATTGTACTATATTTAAATAATGTATATTTTTCTTTTTTAATAAACAATGATAAAATAAATTGTAGAAAATTTGTTTTTGTTAATAACAGCAACTAGAATAATTCTAAGTAAATATATGATGATATTTTTCTTTTATGACCCTAATCATACATTTATCAATTATCTCTAATGATTAAGATTTAATATATTGCCTGACTACTATGTTGTAATTTTTTACTTTATTTAAAACGCAACATTATTATCAGTGTTATAAAGTATATGAGAAAAAAATCCCTGTGAATGAATGTGTAAAACCTCTAGTAACAATTATTTTTTATTGAAAATTCAAATTGTTTCTATTTTTAATAATCAAATCTTCTTTTATGTTTGCGATAGAAACCTTATGTCGGTTTTATTTAGCAACACAAAATGAAATCATGCTTTATGTGGAAAGTATCAAATCCAGAATATCTTTTTAAACAAAACGTCAGAATGAGTAGCCTCTGCTATCGTTACCTTGCATCAAATCAAAGAAGTTGATGCATAATTGAAATCAATAGGGTCAGTAACTTTTATCCAGTTTTCTGGTATAATGACTCTAATTTCAGTTATTGTAATTTTCAAATTAATATTGAATTAATTAATTAATGATTTTTATGCCTCAGTCTTTCATTAGAGTAAGTTCTTTCATTAGTTTCCATCCATACTTATCTTTGGGTACTTAAAGAAGAATGTTTTTTATAATGCATTCAGAGAATATATAATGAATTACATTTAAAAAATGTATTATTCATATGAATAATCTGTCAG
The DNA here is from genome assembly GCA_010016005.3 of Zanna intricata. Taxonomy (NCBI): domain Eukaryota; kingdom Metazoa; phylum Arthropoda; class Insecta; order Hemiptera; family Fulgoridae; genus Zanna; species Zanna intricata. The sequence goes on from JAAAKQ030444095.1 coordinate 59,409, forward strand.
CCTCATATGGGAAAGCAGAATACTGATGGCATCATTACCGCTCTCAGGAGGAGTCGAACTGAAAGAGGAAAATATCCAAATGTTAGGCAAGTCAGATCAAATTAGATAGACAGTCTGTTTGTTAATGAATTCTAATAATTCATTTGAACTATTGACTATTCAGGATTATTCGTCACACTTATGATTACATCTCACTCTTGACATCAAATAGAGGAGAAACTCTTTATATTAAATCTAAAATACTTGGAATTAAATCTTTTTTTTCCTATCTCTACAACTATTTTTTTAATGTAAGTATTCATCAGAGAAACAATCTCTTTATACCTAACTCGACACCTCTCTCATAATTTATTCTGGTTAGATGCCAAAGTACATTGTGATAAAACCATTCAAAGGATGTATTGAATAAATTAATCAGTTTTTGCATTTTTAATATATTGATTAAAACATTGTATATGATCCAATTTTTTATTTTACGTATTATGAAGCTGTTTAGGTTTACTCAAGAAAAACAAAATTAATTTCATTTGATTATGTTCTAGTATTATGTATCAGTAATTCTTTTTTTATAATGAATGATGAACTAATTCATAAATTCTTCACAGAATCAATGTAAATATATTTATATTTTTATTAATATTAAACTTAACTTTAGTGTAATAATACAAGATAATTTTGCATTTATTATTTACTTTATTTTATATCTAATAGTAATTTTTACAAAATTTTGATTTTTTTTTTCTTCTATTTTACTAATATACATACTATTTTGGTTTTTTTTACAGAAGAAACAACTGTTGATGTGATTGAAACAGATAAAGGAAGAGTATTTATTTGTTCATGTAGTAAAGTATATAAACATGAACAGTCATTAAGAAATCATAAAATGTTTGAATGTGGTAAAGAACGAGCATTTAAGTGTCCATATTGTACAACAAAATTTACCAGAAAATATACACTAAAGACCCATATAGCCATGAAACATCGACAAATAGAATTGCATCTTGTGAAAGATTGATTTATATAAAATAAGATTGTGTAATATTTTTATAATATGAAGACAATAAAATTATTATATATTTATTCTATTTGAAGCATATTATATTTGTGATAGGTGAAATGTTTATATGTAGTTTATATTTTCTGTAATATTTGTTTCTTGAATGATTCATTTAAATATATACATATATGTATTTAGATTTGATCTTGCATCCCTGAAAAGGAATTACCTTCTCTATTATTTTATTTTATTTACTTTTCCCTTTATTTAATGTTAATAATGTATATCTTACTTGTGATCATTAATCCAGATTTCTATATTATTATTGTTTATGTTCCAATAAGTCTGGCTGAATTGTAACAGAAATATGTGTAGATATATTTTATTTGTTGTTTAGGATGATGAAATGTAATATCACTATTAAAGATATTATAAAAACAACTTACTTTCAAAATAAATAGAAACTATGTTTCGAGTATATTGTAATTGTGTTTCCTTTATCAATGATGTTACCGGTGTCATTTTTTTTGTTATAGTTATCACTTAATGACTGGCACCGCTAACACCAATGGGATCAGTAACTGTGCGGATAAAGGAGCTGCATAGTTACCTTCCAAAGATTCTCTGAACTATTTTCATGTATTTTGAAAGTGAAATGTTAAAATTCATCTAATATTTTAGAAAACCATATTTATCATATACAGACTAATTGTGTAATTTATTTTTATAGTATTATGCACGTAAAATAGTACATACAGTCAATTGTAAAGTAAAAGGTTAGATTTTTACAATTTTAAAAATAATTCTTTAAGTATGTTTTATTTAAAATATATTGATGAATTCCCAGTCACCTCTGTGTCCTACAATTTCTTCCTGCATGAATATAATTAGAAAGTGATTAGTCAGTTAAATATTACAGTTATGCTGCTTTTGACCTTGGATAAATAGTTATATTAAATTATTTTCACTTTTCATAACTTTACTGTTTAAAAGTAAGTACATAAATTAATTTTTCATTTTTCCCCCCCACATAATCTTTTGTAACTTATTTTTTTGTAAACTCCGATTTTGCAAAATGCAGTTGTTGGAAAACAGTTAATTCATATTTTATTCAGGTCCCTTTTAATTTGATTTACTACTGTAAAAAAAATTTAAATATAAAAATTTCAAAGGTATTCTGAGCTTATTAACTTTATAAAACGTAATTTCTTAAATAATTATTAGTTTTTCTGACAATTTTCCAATGGCAACTACAGTGAACTACAGTCAGCTAATGATAGCAGTAATGGCATATCATTATTCTTCTTATGAAGTAGTCCAAAGAAGCTTTGTTTATTTCAATAAATTTTAAAAATCTTTTTGCTAAAAAAAGCTGTGTAATATAAAAAATAAAAATTTATGATTTTTATTAAGAATTAATGTTTTTTTATATACATGGAACAAAGAATATGAGATCAAATCCAATTTAAAGAAACTGAGTCCTGCAAATTTGTACAATGACTGCAATAGTAGATTAAAGATTAATTTAAAAATAACCGCATTTAGTTTAACATTTTATTAATTTTTTGTAAGTGAATTTAATGTTTTAGGATGGAAATAGTGATGATATCAAATTCATAATACATTAAATTTTATATAATTGACTGTTAAATGTGCGAGTGTTAATTTATCATGTATTTTTTCCTCATATTTTGTTTGTTTTGATATTTAGAAACCCTGTAGATTTACCCTAATTAAATGAGTTATTTTTATTAAGTTCCATTTTAAAAATATTTTAATATACTGTTTTATGAAAAATTGTCCCAAAATACAGACTTTTTTTTATTTAAATGAGTTTAGAAATCACTTAGACCTATGTTTGTTTTTTCAACAGTATGATAAAATATGATAATAATTTTAAAATATTAGAAATTATAAAAACCAGTGTTCAAATAAAAAATATAAATTGTTCCTCCAGAGGACATATTAGAACTAATTATGCTGCAACTCCAATGCAAATATTAGAACTAATTATGCAACTCCAATGGCCATTGATAATCCTACTGAAGAAGGAATTTTATAATTAGCTCTGAATTGTCTTCAGAAAGTGAGTAATATTTAATATTTCCAGCTTAGTCCTTTGATACATCACTTAAACTATCTTTGGAGCATTATATTCAGTTGGTTTTATTTTCTGCATGTTTAATAGTTACTTAAAATAACCACTAAATCTTAGCATTTAACATGAGTATTTATTATTTTCATTCTGTTAAAGAAGAAATCAAAATATTATTAGTAATATTTTTACAATTTTTGTGTTCTCATTAAATATAGTAATCTGAAAAATTAATAAGAAATGCCACTTTAACTGTAAAATTAAAAGTAATAGAGGTTACAAAAATTCTTAATTGGGGTTCAAAAAGTTTATATGGTATGCAATGGTCTATAGTTTATTATTTTTTGTACATGAATGTAATGTTTACTTCTGATATAATCTAAATACTGTTCTGCATATTTTTTTTTTTTACTAATATTATTAACTCAAATTTATTATATGTTGTTAAAAAAATTATATTGTCTATTTTTGTACTAAAAATGTTATTAATGAAGTGTTAAATATTTATAGTAAGGTAGAATACAGCATGATTTTTTGTTATAAATTATTGTTATATAATGTACTTAATTTATGTATTTGTGTAATTTCATTCATTTAAATCATTACATACTTATTTATGAAATAATTTTGTTATTCATTTATTTTATATTACACATTTGATAATGTAGATTAGAAATTATTCATCATATCCTCTTGAATTTTACTGCTTTCTTTTAATAAATCATCAAGCTTCTTATCAAAATATTTATATTTACTTTGAGTTTCAGTATTACTGTTAGGACACACCTGATGATTCAAGTATATTTTAGTAATAAAAAGTTATTAATTAAGATTTACTTATTGAACTAATGGAACTTTTTTTATCTTTATAATAACTAAGATTTACATAAGTTTCTTAAAATGATAAATTCAAATCATTAAATTATAAAACTAGTGTATTCTTCAAAGATCATTTAACTACAAATTAATGCATGTTTTTCATGATAATTTAAGTAATTAATAAGATATATACATATATCTTTTTTTTATTTATATATTTTTTTTTATTTAGGTAATTTGTGTGCATTAAGATTTGTTAGTAAAGTGGTTAAAAGTAATTTTTTTCAAAATGTGACAAGACAGTATTAATTGTTACTGTTTTTTTTAATGTATTGTTTTATATTTCATTAGATAAAATGTATAGATACTGCATATTTATTAAAACTTATATTTTATTGGTTTTTAAAATGTTTTTAATGTTTTACTAAGAATGCTATTGGCATTTATTTCAATTGTAATTGATAGAACTCATTCTGAATGAAGTAAAGAGGTTACATTTTATATAATTTTTTTTTTTTATTTTTTACATTACCTTTTTACTTCCATGTACGAAGTAAAGAAAATATTGTGATCATGAAAAATGTTTACAGATTTCAACGGAAAAATCCATTTTAACCATCTCTGAATCCTTTTTGACTAGTTTCAGCATGACATCTGTACATATATATCTTGCATAATTAAAAAATGATTAACTGTAGGATATTGAAATTTTGGATTTAGGACTATTGTAACATCTAGTTGTGCATTTATTATAATTGACTGGACCAAAAGTATCCAAAAAAGCCTAATTTCCAAAAAAATTTGGATTTTGGACATTTTCTTAACTGTAGTAATAAGCCCTTTTTGAGAGCTTTTAAATGCTATATCATAAGTGGTATGTATTTTTATTGATTTCAGATTTATAGTCAAATAAAATTTTAATTAATGAAATATTTGGTTCTTACAAGGGAAAGACACTTTGGTTTGAAGCCAAGTACATAAACATTTTTTTTTCCACTTTAAATACATTGATTTTTTAAAATAATTATTAACCTCTGATAGTAAAAAAATGTTTACAATAAATAACAATCCAATAATAACAATAAAAAAAATATGAAAAATCATAAGTTATCAGTGAAAGAAAATTTTATATTCTTTTCATTTTAATTCAAAATTTTTTACAGAGGTTAATAATTATTAATACATCAGTATATTTAAATTTAAAAAAAAATAAAATAAGAAGTATATGTATTTGAAGTCTGATTCGAACTAATGTATGTATGGTTACAGATCTGACTTGTTCTCACTTACACCACATAACTGCTTGAGCGACTGAAACAAAATTAATATATAAACAAATATAAAATGCTGATACGAACACCACAAAAAAAATGTGATGCAATGAGGTGTCCACCACAATGCAATTGTGTAACCATTCACTTTATTAAAGAACTGGAGGATCGTATCTCTCTTTCAAATGAAATAAGTTTAAATGAAGTGCAGAAAAAAATGTATACATTGTAATTTAATAGGCATACAAGGAAGTCACGTGATGTTCACATCAGATTTTTTCATATTCTTAAATTGTTTTCTTATTTTCAGTAATTCAGTGGTTTTAAATTAGTAAAAAGACTAATTTAAAAATATTTTAAACTAATTTAATTTTTTAAAATAATATTGATTGTTTATAATCTTAACATATAAATTTATGGATGTATTTATATTTTTTTAATCATATTGATTTCTATTTCCTACATTTATTTTATACTATAATTATTCATGTAAGTTATAATGTTGATGATTCTGTAATATAAATCTTAGTTAATATAAGTTGTGTAAATTAAAAATTATTTTATTTTTTTCGTATTATTTAATAGAAGATCATTAAAAGTTAATAAAAATTAAACTTTTATTTCTTTTAAAAAATTTTTCCAATTTAAAAAAATTTTTGATAAAAAATTAATTAAACCATACACTAATTTTTAAAAAGAAAAAAATTACCTTCCTGGTTTTTGTTCTTGTAATCTTATTAATTTAAAAAATTCAAAAATTGATAATAGCAGACTAAGCAGTTTAATTATGGATTAACTATGTTGTTTGGTAAATGTGTTGACTGAAAATTGAAAACAATATAATTTTCATAACAAATTTTTACTAAATGAATTCTTCAATCTGATCATTAGCTGCTGAGAAAAATGATAAAACTCTTGCAGAGTTATAACTCTATAATAATAATAATCTTTATTATTATTATTATTACATAGTTATTTATATACACAATTATTATATTTATAAATGTTGGTGAAAATATAAAAATAGATTTGTTGTTTTTATGTACGAGTAATTAAAATAATGGACATATTCTTAACCAGTTGTGAAAAAAAACTTATTCATACAAAAATAATTCCACTTAAATAACAGAAGCTGAATGTTTTTCTGAAGTACTTTACTGTTATCCATTGAAATAGACTTGTATGTCTAAGATCTTTAAAATCAAGTAAATATCTGATAATATTTTCTATTAAACATATCCATAAGTCCATAATTAGTAGATTGAATCAACATACTAATATTGTTGTTATTCAACCTATTATTTTAATTAATAAAAATTGAACATCTCTATAGAATCATAAAAAAGGAGAGTTTTGAAACATCCAAAAAATATGTTAAAAGATAACAGCTGTATTGTGATGATTTTAATGTTCAACTTTTATTACCAACATAAATTTTGTGTCATAACTGAAAAAACCCTTATGATGTTTTTATGGAATTTAATTCATAAAACAGTTATTACACTGATTATAAAAAATAATACATTTAAATACCTGGTCTAACGCTATTCCATTAATTTCAACAAAATTGAACCTGGAAGAGTATACTCTTCCAGGTTCAATTTTTTGTATCTTTTTTCATGCAGTCCATCCATCTTCTGTCATATCTTTTATCTTCCTCCATCTTTTTTAAGTGTAGGTTTCTATTTACATCTTTGAATAAGCTTGAAGCTTGTGCATGGGATATGGAAATGGGATTTTGTAGTGTATGAAAAATACCATGCCTGACCGGAATTCACTCCAGGATCTCCAGATTTATCTTCATCATTCTTCCAAAATGAACAACTTTTCTTCTTACATTGCACAGTCTCACCTTTCTTATTCTCTACTTGCCCCTCCATTTTTAATTTCTTTTTCTGTACACACACACACACACACACACATACATATATATATATATATATACACACCTTCATGACTTTATGTTCATCTGCAACAGCAGATCAAGAGTGATCATTTCAAATGCTGACTGAACAGCATTTTGGAGCTGCTTGGTGTTGATATATCTGCATTTTAAGATCTCTTCTTTTATAAAACCCCAAGATTGCATAGTCAGGTGTGGTGAGGTCAGGGCTTCTTACTGGCCAATGCAATGGAGCTGGTGGTAGCTCCTCGTTTTACCCACTTCTGATCCAGCAATTGAGGAAAATTTTACTGTGGTGTTTGCAGTTATTCAAAGCAAAATGCCCTGAAGCAATATCTTAATGAAACGTAATGATGGCAGTGATCCCTTCTTTTGTTGGAATGTTTTTTTTAATTCTGGAAGCAACCACTCGATCATTTTCAGATAACTTGTTGATTAACTGCACCATCAAAAAATAAGGATCAAAATGTTCAGCTGCCATCCAGCCCAAACCATAACATAGGCAAATGATGTTAGATTCCCCAAAAATTCCTCAAAAAAATGACAATTGTCTGTTGCCCAGAAAAAACATTTTGATCATGAGAGCTTTGATAAATCGCACACTTGTTTACAAAAGTCTTTTTAACATTACTCAGAAAATTTTCAAACAACTGACATGTATAAACACTTCAACCAAGGTCATTGTCACTCCTCTCATTCATTAACTGTGGCTGCACAAAAACATTTAACTTTCAAGTCCTTTTGCATATGGTCTTGCATTGTCGATCTTGGAATGCTTATCTCTGAAGAACATTTGCGCATTGATTTCATTGGTGATCATTGAATCGATGCCTCTATAGCAGCACACACTTCAGCTTCAGTGCTTGGTTTCCCACTGCATGATGTATCAAGTACACGTGATTGATCTTGGTGATCAAGTACACTTGTTCTCCCATGTCATTAATGTATGTTATGATGGCATTCAAATGATCATGAATGGCAGCATTTGAAATCGTCACCCCTGATATGCTGTAGCAGATTTCCCAAAAGCATAAAGTATTCATTCATAATGTTCTCTAATGTTTTACCAGCGTATGGATGTTCATGGACCACACTCAAGCTTACAAACATTCTTTGATAGTGAATGCACTTGTATCCATTTTTCCATGCTCTATGACTAAGGTCATCCCATCACAATGAACACACCAGAAAATCCCAACCTTTTCTGGCAGCAATATGAGCAATATCAATGATAAGAATTGGCAGCAGTAGAGCCCAATTAAACTGGATTTATTACAGTATAAAAGAATTTCCCACCCTCCCCATGTATTTGATAATAAATACAAACTGTTGTCCATTTTGTGTATTTTTCCTGCTTTACAACTGTATGAATTGCATAACTTATAAAAATAGAAAAGTGAATTATATTATTTGATATATTTATTATAATTTTAAATGTTACTTGCATCTTGTTTCTAGGATTAGATTGTGAGTATTATTAAAATTATGTCTATGGTGAATGTTGATATTTAATTATTATGTAATAGTTTTTGATGTAATGTAGTTTAAATCACTTATTTATACTTGGTTCAAATGCTCAGTATTAAACAAGATGCCTACAAATACCTTCCTACTCGAATTATATTACTAACAGCTTTACATAATTGCCTATTTTTTCAATTTTACTGATAAATTTCAAGAAACTGGAAATAATACTTTCTGGGTATAATCCCAACAAATAATTATAAAAAATTGTGTTGATCTCAATCAAATTATCTTGGATCATTTTCAAGAAGTATTTGTCTTTCTTCTTTTGGTAAGTAAGATTATTTTTGTTATCTAAGTAGAATTTATTATTTTTATTTAATTCATGTAATTTTATAACATTAATTATTACTAAATCTTTAAGGAATCTGAGTCAAATTTTCACATACTGAGATTAAAGATCTTTCTTATTTTAATTTTGAAAAGTTGGCATTTATGGCTGTAATATAAAAACATCTTTTTATAAAATATATATGCAGTTACAAAATATTTCTTAATGAAAATGTTTTATATTTTTCAGATAATTTTTACAATTCTATCATAAATAGCAACTCAGAAGACTCATTTAAGTGTACTTGTGGGAAAGTTTATCGACACTATTCATCTTTATGGAATCATAAAAAATTTGAATGCGGGAAAGAGCCACAATTTCCATGTGAATATTGTTATAAAAATTTTAAGACTCCTTACAAACGTAAAATGCATGTTATTATGAGGCATTTATCATGAAACATCTAAAAGTTTGGTATTTAATGATTGTATTTATTGTAATGGTACTTCATGTTAAAATTGTATTGGATTAGAGCTGATTAAATAAGTACAACAAATTAATATTTTTAAATAGTGCTTAAAATTTCTATTCAATTCTATATAAGTCATTGCTATGATTTTTTTAGGATCTTTCAACAGTTTTGAAGTAATAATATTTTTTTTTTAAATTCTTACTGGATTTTTAGCTGCTAGTCTTTAGTCAGCTACTAGCTACATGTAAGATGATTTTGTGACCTGGGATCACAAAAAATGAAACTTTTAAAATTGTCAGCTTTAAAAAAAAATAGCTTTTGCTTAGTGAGAAACACCCTTCGGTACTCTACTCAGAGTTCACACGTGTTAGTACATATACCATACATTTATTATGAATAAAAAAAGCAGTAAACCAGTCATTTTTTATCAGTTACTTTTATCAGAAAGTTATTTTTTTGAGAAATTCTATTTTGAAATTTAGAGTTTTTAAGAGAAAGGACTTTTTCATTACTTTTAAGATTAATGCTTGAAGATCCTAAAAAAGTATATAAATATAATTTTCTGTGTACTAATAAATGTATTAAAATATTTTCAAATTATTTTTTTATGAATCTTTTTAAGAAACTTAATTTAAAAATTTTTCAAAATAATGTTTGGGACTACCATAAAACAGTAATAACTTATAAGCTTTCAGCATAAACTAGTTTAAATCGGTTTTTAGATTTTAAAGATTATTTTGATTATTAATATTAGTACCTATTGCATGAAATTTACATTTAAAAAATGTCTCTTGCTGCTGTACTTTTCATTACTATTTAGTTAAGAGTTAATTATTTAGTTTATTGAGTTAATTATTATTTGTTTTGTTATTATAATTAGTAATTTTTTGTAAATTTCATGGTTAAATTCTCATACAAAGTCTTAATTTATATTTGAAAGTAGCCTAAAATATGTCTAAATCCTTAAAATAGGATATATTGAACACTTAAAGCAATTTTTTTTTTATTCAATTTTTTTATTGATTTCAATAAAAGAAGGAAGTTCCTGATTCAATCCTTACGTAATACTGTTTGTGAATCTTGCCTTACTTTTCACATAGTAGACCTATTTCAATGATCCTTTTATCTTATTGCAGAGATTCTTAAAGCACTCCTCTTACAAGCTTTTCCATGTAACACAAGTTGAAAATCTTTTAATGACAGCCTGATGTTATTCTGGTATTCAGTGTATTTCATGTGAAAATCTAGAAAAAAGTAACAGTTTTTATATACAAAAAAATAATTTGTTTTGTCACATTCAGTAATAATCATTGTACATTGTTTCTTTGCGTTCTTTTTTTTATCTGTATACACTCAAATCTTATGTTTTCCTTGTAAGTGACCCTTGGTTTTTTCACTTGTGAGTGAATTTTCATTTGGAAAATAATTTTAATTGGCCTGTCTAGATAAAATGTTAAAAATATGAATTTGATGTAGGAAAAACATCTTTACTTCAAAAACTGAAGTAAAACTTAGCCGGAGTTGGTAACTATAATGGTTACTACCATGGTGTCAGCTTTGGAAAATACCTTAAAATTCTTTCGGGCTGAGATTTTACTTTTCTTATATATCTGCCTATAAAGAAAGAATGAATTAAAATCATTATATTCTCAGGCAGTCAAGTACTGTAGCACTTTAGTACTTACATCATTTCAATTTCCTTCTTTACTATTTTAGAAAAGTCGTACATAGTTTTTTGTACCTCATCCTTTAACAGCGTGTATAGATCAGATGGATGGTCAGACTTTAAAGGGTTGAAGATAATGAGATAAAAGAGGTACTATGACATCAATTAGCAAATCTGAATTGGCCTCCAGTTAGCATGGTGTTGGTAAAACTGCAGTTAAACAATGAATCTCTGAGGAAGTTACTGAATAATGGAGAACCCAGCTTTTATATAATCTTTAACTGAGATCTCATTGAAGAACCTAATAAGGATCTTAAACAAATATATAATGAAAGAAAAAAGAACCTTACACGACAACCATTTTTCATCATCCTTTCGTAACTGGAAACTTTATGCATTATGTCTTCAACATAATATAATTTAACTTGAATTAAAACTACTTTGTGTGAAAATATGTGTGAATCTGCACCCTAACTGGATTAACTGCTAAATATTTTTATTTCCTTTCTTATAGGAAAATTCTACTAAATGAAATATGTAAGTTTAATTAAATGAAGTAATAGTACAAAACTATGCATTTTATATTTATATTACTATAATATTTTCTCAATCACATTATAGTTTGCAGTGCCATCATAAATTTTGCTTCTGATCAGTACCGTTTAATTTATGTTTATAAGGTCCATTAACATATAGACATAAAACTACAGTAATTACTATATATATCATTAAAAACTTGTACAATTCTCCCATTAGCTGGTATAACAAATGTAGGTGATACTGGAAAGATGGTTAAACTGAAGATTAAATTTAGAAATTGTCGCAAAGATTAAAAAATATTTCCCTCTGTTGTTATATATTATCTGATAACTACAGATTGTTTTATTCATAAATAAGTTTTCTTATGTAGATTATGGTCAATATTTATTTTTTTTCAATCATTATTGAAATTAGATGAATATTTATGATACATAGAAAAGACAATAAATTTCAATGCACAATAACCTGATCATTTCACTGCAACTCAAACATCACATCCTCTGCACTCGCATCAGTATTATCATTGAATATATAACAACACATGGATAAAATACTGACAATAAAAACCACATTTAGTATAATAAACGAGGATTTAATATTAATAATTACATTTTGGTGTGGTCCTAACTGCTTGCTACAGAAAAACAAAGCAACTGACTTACTGTAGCAACAGCTGACATTTCTAAATATAAATAAAAAGAATTGAAAAAAATATAGATGTTGCTTTTTAATTCTAGAACTCACTGAAAGTCATTTTAATTCCTTTCTATATATTTTATGTTTAAACTCTTGTTTGATTAAGTATATTATATAAAGTGAATTGTATGTAGTATCTCATTTCATGTAATATGCTTAAAGAGCTGTTGGATGGTACATATCTTTCTTTTAAAGTATATAATTAACTGTTTTCATTATCCATTGTGTTTTCTTCCATAGGGTTTCCTCTTTAATATTTATGAACTTCGGATAATAACTGTTGCGGCTTCCACATTTATTTTTTTTAAAAAGACTTATTTAACATTTATGAAATTATTTTTAATAAATAAAATATTCACTAATAGTAAAATGATGAAATTTTAATGATTTATCTTGTTTCATCATCAAACCATTTTAAAGTTTTCAGTTAATCCTATTGCTGTGTAAAGTTTTCTAAGACTTTTATAGTTTACCATGGTCAGTATTCAAGCAAATACTGTAATTCTATCAGAACTATTGTATATTAATTTCAGTTTAATTGTAAAATTAAAATTAATTGCTTAATGTGATAATTAATGTTTTAATGTGTGATAATTAAAGAAAAATAACTTTTTTATTATTCATTTATTCTCAGTGGTTCCATATACCTTACTAGCACACCTTTAGAGGAAGTGAACCGACTAATTACTCCTATATTCTTGGTATTTGCTTTTAAGTTCAGATGGTGGTGGTAGCACTGATGAAGATTTAATTACCTTTTAAACTATTATTATTATATAAAATTTTGAAAATAATCATTTGTTAGGGAACAAAAAAAAAGTACAATGTGTAAAGATGTAAAACTTTATTCAATATAAGCTTGCATGGTAATAATTCAGCATAATATGTCACTTATTAATACATTATTAGCTGTATCAATCTTTTTGGATAGGTTTACACTTTCTTAGCAATGTTTTATGCATGTTGGTATTAGATTCCAATTTGTTTAATACATTTTTGAATTGTGCTGCCAAAGTTACTCAGAATTTTATTATTTTTTTTCTCACTGTTGGATCATAAATCTATGTTGTTTGAATTGTATCTATGTTTGTTAATGTTGCACCAGATTCATTGTCTCCTTAAATACAATCAATATATTTTTGTTTTTCATTATCATTCATGAAGCTACTCATCTTTAAATGAACATGTTGCCGGCCTCCGTGGCCGAATGGTAGCGTCTCGATCTTTCATCCGGAGGTCCCGGGTTCGAATCCCGGTCAGGCATGGCATTTTTCACACACGCTAC
>JAAAKQ030444096.1:0-35898 GCA_010016005.3 Zanna intricata
CACACACACACACACACACACACACACACACACACACACACACACACACACACACACACACACACACACACACCTTAACACAAATAGCAAATCTACAAAATTGTAAGAAGTAATTTTGATAAAATATAAAGCGATGATACATTTAATTAGAATGTTAAAAAACCTGCAGACTTGTTATATTTATTGATATTCTCACCTTATCAGATTACTTCATACAGTTAACAAGAAAAAAAGTTTAAAAGGAACAAGCCAAATAATCTCAAAATTTACTTGTAATTTGATCATAAAAACGTTATAGGTAATAAGGTAGAAATATTTCTTACATTTATTAACTTTATAATTATTATTATAATCATAATAACACACAATAGTGAAATTCTTTTAACAGTAACCTTAATGGTAATAAGAAAAACAAAAAAAAGAAAAGATCTAAAAAGATTGCAAAATTTTAAATTCAGTTCAAATAATTAACCTTAAATGATTAATAAAAAACCTTAAAAGAATTAATTAGAAAATGAATTAATAAAAAAAGCATTAATCAGAAAAGTACTTAAAATGTCCAATAAAAATTATATTTATTTTTAAATTTCAATCATAACTAAGAATAGAAAGCAATATGAAAAAAAATGTGAATGATTCAGGAACACAGAAAAGTAAAATAATACATACAGTATTTAAGTACAGAACTAATATATGTTTGCTTAATGATTTAATAATCAGGCAATTCAACATAACTTCTATTCATCTTGGAATCTCCTCTCATACTAGGCTCTATCAGAATTACTTATCATTCAGTATAACATTAAACAGGCATCTAAGGAAATCGTAACAGCAGTTCACCACTGGGAAGCAGAAAGACTCCTCATTGAAACATATTAATTAAAATAGATATTGAAGTTTATAGAAACAAACTTAGATTTTTTAATACACTGTTATTTCTTTATTCAGAGTAACATTTCAACTCTGAGCATGATAATCACATGCAATTATAGTGCTCTTACAGACTTAACATGGATAAATGTACTACCTAGTCTCATAAAATGATGTTTCAGGGCTCTAACAATATTTGCCTGGTAGTTCAGCAATGTATATTTTTTTTAACACAACATGAATAAAGAATACTACTCACCCCATCACAGTTATAAGAAAAGTATAGTATACATCAGAGCAAAGCCGTAAAACATTCCATAGATGAAGCCTATCACATAATATCACAGTGAAATTACCAAAGTAGCAGTTATTAAGTACACAAAACTCCACTGTTTCTTAATTATATTAACTGAGATTATATACAAATGTTATAACAAAGAATGTTTAAAACTAATTTATGCACAGGAAGAACAGAAAAAATACAATCTATATGAGGATGTGAATGAGTATTATATGTGAACACAACAGATATGAGAATGATTACAATATGAAAATAAATACGTATGATTTTTTTAAAGAATAATAAAATTTAATATAAAAGTATTTTTATTTGCAATCTAAACAAGAGAGAGATAATGTCTACAATCTAACCTAATTTTAGGAAGACAGTTTTCTGGGTATAAAAGACAAAGAAAATTACAGAAAAATAAAGTATAAAATGAAAATAATTTAAGGCTGATCAATATCAACTGTGCAGACACATGAAAATTGAGCTTCTTTTCTCCTGGAGACAAATCAACAATCTAATTGATAAATTACTAAGCTTATTTGTATGGTAATGTTACAATGTTGATTGATTTTACCTGATAAACAACAGTGTTATTTTATTATTTACATCTACTACCCATAAAAGTATAAAATTAAACCATAAAATAATCGTGTTTGTATTTAATAACTGGAATTGGTGAATAAGTCGTTAGATGATAGATGCACTTCAGTTATTTTGAAATTGCATAAACAAAGAACTAAACATCAGTAAAAGTGAAGGATATGTATGCATTTTATGTAGGTATATGAACATGTCAAAGAAGACTAATGTCTTTTATGAAATTTTTTAAAAATTACAATAATTATATTACAATAATTTTAATTTAACTGCAGTTCATATTTTATGATAATAAATGTTTACTGAAACCTTTTACAAAACCTTATTGTATTAATAGAAAACTTATATACTAAGGATAAAAAACTTCATACGTAAAATAAAAATTCATATACTAAATTATTCAAAAACTGAATATTCAAAATTAATTTTGAAAGTAATGAAAAACTAAAAAAAGGATAAAAATAACTGTAGATGGTATATGGATTTATAGGTTGTTTCTAGAAAGGCTTATAAGGCAGAAATGAGTGGGCTAATTAAAAGGAAAGTAAAATGGACAAACGAGATATGTAAAACATGTCTGTTGATAGAATGATGCAAAATAATTTCTTCTCAGTTTGTTAGAAACATACTTTACTTTACCCAGCATGGCTGTGATTGGGAAATAGACTGAAAACAAAATAAGGAAAATTAAACAAGCAGTTTTGGATTGAGGTAAGAGCACAGTCATGGCATGAGAAGATTGGATATGAAAAGTTTCTATATAAACCATAACAGGGACATTATATAATAATAATAATATAACTCAGATGTCTAGGTAATTTACTCACACAAGACTTCCATATAATTTATTAAAAGTGTTAAAAATAGCAAAAAAAAGAACGGAATTTTTGGAAAACAGCTATTTTATGTTATTGTAAAACTAGATGATAGGAGGTTTCCAATTATACCAGATGAAAGGATTGATGAGATCATCACCTCGTTCTTTCCCAGGCGACCGGACGTCGAGTAGTAGTTGATGCCTTTGGGAAAGGCAAAAAGGATCTCTCTCCTGGAACTTCAGGAGGCGGTCGCGCGGCTTAACGTGAAAAAGAACCCGGGTCCTGATAAGATACCTGGGGAGGTAACTTGAATGCTGGTGGGAGCGTTCCCGTGGACGGTATTGGAGTGTCTGAATCACTCGTTCACGCGGGGCGACTTTCCAGCATGCTGAACAATCGCGCGACTGGTGCTCCTGCCAGAGCTGGGATGCGATCCGAATGACCCTGTATCATATCGACCTGTGTTTTTACTCGGAATACTGGAAAAAACGTAAGAGAGGATCACCGAAAGGTGACGGACGGCGGAGGTGGAAGAGCTAGGTGGTCTCTCTCCTAGGCAGTTCGGATTTAGAGAAGGCAGATCGGCGGTCCATGCGTTACAAGAAATGATGAACTTTGTCGACAGCGCAGCTGATGGGGCTCGGTGGTTCAGGCAGATTCCGGCCCTGATACTCCTGGACGTACGTAATGCCTTCAATAGCCTGCCATGGGAGGCCATCGGGCAGGCAATGAGGGCGAAGGGAATCTCCGGCCAGCTATTAAGTGTAATTCGGCACTATCTAAGCGTCAGGAAGGTACGCACGGACACGGACGCAGGCAAAAGCACGTTCCAGGTGCAGGCAGGGGTCCCGCAAGGCTTAGTACTGGGACCCCTCTTGTGGAACATTACATACGATGGGGTCCTTCACCTAAACTACCCGGAGAGGGTAGAAGTTGTGAGCTTCGTTGATGATCTGGCTCTGCTGATCAAGGGAAAGACCGAACGAGAGGTAGAAGATAGGGGAAATTAGGCTTTGGGGCTAGTCCAAGAGTGGATGACCACACATGGACTCGCCATAGCCCCAGAAAAATTGGAAGCACTCATTTTCTCAGGCAGAAGAACATTGCATGATGTCAGGTTCGAGATTGGCGGTGAAGAAATACGCTGAGTCTCGAAGGCCAAATATCTAGGGGTCAAAAATCATTCATTAATTCGTTCATTCGGGCTCCATATAGAAGAAGTCAAGGCAAAAGCCCAGCATGTGCTGACGGAAATCTCGAGACTGATGGTAAACACAACAGGATCCAGAGAGAAGAGGCGAGGTGTTATTGCCAAGAAGGTGACGTCAATCCTACGTTACGCGTCCACTGCATGGTGCAGGGCCATCAAGAGCCAGAAGTACAGGAGGATTCTGGAATCAATTCATCGGAGGCTGCTCCTGAGGGTAACGTGTATCTCCTATATGTGCGGTGTGCCTCCTACGTTACGTATGCGACTTATAGGACGGTCTCATATGACGTCATAGTCAGGTTCCCGCCTACCGACCTCCTGATAGAAGAGAGGTGTCCCAGGTATGAGGGTAAGTCGAAGGCGGAGGCAAGGGGGTAGATCATGGCCAGCTTTAGTTTTTTTACCTCCGGAATCACCGTTAAGATATGTCATCAGAGGATGGGATGAATGAATTGTAGCCTGTGTGAAAAATGCTATGCCTGACCGGGATTCGAACCCGGGACCTCCAGGCTGAAAGGCCGAGACGCTACCACTCGGCTATGGAGGCCGGCTCATGGCCAGCTGGAAAGTAAGATGGGAGGCGGGCCAGGTGGGACATTGGACCAGGAGTCTGATTCCAGAGGTAAAGTGGTGGATGGGGCGACGGCACGGTGAAGTAGACTATCGTCTCAACAAGCTATTGTCTAGATACGGGGATTTTGGCGGTTACTTGCAACGGTTCAAAAGACGGCGAACGGTGAACTGCAGATACTGTGACGAGGCTTATATAGCTGAACACTCTTGGTTCAACTGTGTACAGTGGGAGGCTGAGAGAACAAGAACCCCGATGATATAATTGGGCACATGGTTCACAGCCAACAATGATGGACAGAGGTGGCCAAACTGGCTCATCTCATCCTGAAAATAAAAGCACAGGAAAAACTCCCCTGACGTGCGTACGCTATCTGATGGTCGGAACGGTGACAGATGGACAATGTAGGATTAGTTAGGTTAAAGTATATTGCTGTTATGGCTTAAAAAATATGAGGTGCATGCCAGAAGCCAACTGTGGCGACGTGTAAGGCCATGGAGGCAGCCCAATTGCTGAGGATGCCTTAGTCCAGGACAAGAGTGTTCTAGATCAGGGCACTTCTGATGACCAATGGGGACCCCTCGAGGTGTGTGAGGGTTGTGCACAGGGGGGGAGGGCCGTTTGTGCGAAATGCACACTCAGCCCTTGGTAGTGTTAGGTGTAGGAATGGGAAGAGGAGGGGCATCTAGGCACTCCACAAGTGAAGGGTCTGGATGCTTTGGTGAGACCAGGGAAACCCCAATGGGGGGTCCATGTACCGGACCCAAGCTTGGGGGGGGGGGTGGTAGGTTAATCTGCTGTCATGACACTTCACAGCGGCTGATGACATACATAGCGGTGGTTCCAGCTGCTGTGTGGGTGCTTAAAAAAATGAAAACCAAATGATAGACATTTTGGTTTTAGAAAGTTTATGACGTTGGAAAAAACCAGCATTATCTTATAATTATTTTAAAATAAAATTTTTTAAAAAGCAAATCGACTGTATTGAGTTAGTTGAGATTAATAGTTCAAGATAATCTATACTACATAGAAAAATTTATTTTTTCATGAAATGAACAGTAGGACCAATTCTAAAAAGAAGTAAAGAGACAGCCATAAATCAGATCCTATCATTCCATGTTTTAAAAAGTAATAAAAATTTAAAAAACTGTACATACTTTTACTACCCGGATTTCATAAACTGTAGTTTCAAAGGCAAAACATAATACTTTGCACTCAAAAGAGTTTAGGAAGAATTAGTCAATTATTTCTGTTAAAGTTTGGCTACTTTTATTAATTTTTTTAAAATTAATTTATCATTACTATTTATTATATCAAGGATCTTGAGTATGATATAAAATCAGATGATATTACAAAGGGGCTGCATGAGGTTGCTAGAAAGGGTTTGCCTGAGGACACCGTTATGCTCTAAGGACTGGATATGGTGAGACTAAGGTCGCCATCTGCTGACGATTTCCATTGCCCTTAGTCAAGACAATTACAAAGAAGGTCTAGGTAAGAATTGGCTAACTGTCCTGCAGGGTAGACATCACAGTACAACTCCTGAGATGCTACTGCTGTCATGAAGCTAGCCTCGTTGCCAGATATGGTGCCTGTTTTAATTGTGGAAGAACTGGCCACAGGGCAGCTGATTGTTGTGAGGCACCGTGCTCTTTGACCTGTGGCACAGATGGGCATTGCACTGGCTCTGCACTCTGCCTTAATGGATCTGACAAGGAGACAACCAGAACCTGGGAGAGGACCGGACAGAAACTGGCTCAGAAATAAGCCTCAAATGATTTGAAAGCCTGGGAGGAGACTCATGCTAGGAAGTGGTGTCAGAGAGCTTGTGGGAGGACAGGCACCTGGCTGAGCGCTTGGGGGATCCTTCGATCATGAAAGGATTGCCTTGGTGCAGAGAAGTCTTGGGCACTCTGCCTACGAGCAAGATGGTGGCCTGATGGAGAGGTCAGATTAGACAGTTACATGTAACATCTCTTTAGATATTAATATCTGTAATGTATCAATAATTTGTAATTACAAAATCATGTACAGCATATGACAGTAAGTAAGCATTGTTGTTTCCCTGAGAGGAATACCTCAATTGATTTCATTGATATGCTTTATAATCTGATTGTATTTGTAAAATGTAATTGTATTATTCAAGGTGATATTTTTTTAACCGTAATTGCTGCAACCCTTTTAATGATGAGTATTGTTATCTACATTATATGGTTTCATTATGTTTTATGTATAAAAATGGGTCTAATTTTATATTACCACTGATCATTACTGTATTATGTGAGTATACGCATAGGTGTAGTTTTAATACATAAGGCAATATTATATTAGCTGTATGTGCTGTAGTTCCTTTAGTGAGGAAGCATTGCTGTTTAATGTTACTTGTATAATGTTATTATATACAATAATGTTTTTATTTTAATGTTTATATTATCACTGATCATTACTGTATTATGAGAGTATATGCATAGATGTAACTTTAATGGATAAGGTGTTATGATATTAATAGGTACTATATATGCTGTAGTTCCTATAGTGAGGAAGCACTGATATTTTCATTGTGTGTTTTTACTATGTATTATTATAATAATGTGTCTAATTTCTTTTGTTACATTTTTTGTAGTTTTTAGGAATACGCATAACCGTAATCTTACTGTATAAGATGATATTGTATTATGAACTGTATCAGCTGCAGCTTTTTTACTGAGGATGTATCATTAGCATTTTAGGATATAATTATATTCATGTATAATAATGTTATGTATGTAATTCTATGTACTTCTGTTTGTTTCAGTCATTCTTTTGCAGCTCTTATTGTTGGATGGTACTTCTGAATCAGTGTATGGATGTTTTTTTAGTTACTGGTATTCTTAATGTACTTGTTTTAGTATGGGTATCATGCATGTACTCATGCATGCGCGCGCGTGTGTGTGTGTGTGTGTGCATGCGTGCAATCTCCCCCTTCTTGAAAGAATGCTTCACTGGCGATACCACGCAGGGGGCAGAAAGTCAGGGTGGTGGTTTAGTTAGTAGTGCACAGGAATACATATGTATTTTTATTAACATCTTGCAAAACCTATTAGCGATCCTGTCACTACCTGTGTGTTGCAGGCATCTGTAAATCAGATTCTCCATCTCGTTAAGAAGAAGAAAAAGAAAAAAAATTGTATATTTTTAATTTATTCCAACCTGTATATATTTACATGTATCCTCAGTTTTCCTAAATAAACACCACATTAAAATAATATATTTTAATCAACAGAATAAGGGGTGTAAACAGAACAGAGTGTTTTATGCTGAACATTATTGTAAGACTTATAAATATTTTGTGACAAAATATTTTCCATCAATAACAGGGCATGGTTAATTAGTTATTATAAATCCTTTGTCGTATTTTAGCTTGTTCACAGTTTCTTTTCATAATCCTTTTGTTTTTTCTTTTTGTGAATGCCTAGAGTAAATGTAAAATGAAATTTAACGATTAAATATTTTATTAATTAAACAAGACTTGTAAAAAAAAATAATTACTAATCAATCATTTAAAGTCTATATTATTAGCTCCATTGATTTCATAAGTGTACACTTGCAGCATATTAACCAAATAAATACATATACATTATTATTATTTATACTTAATCCCTACTTTCATACTTGTACCTGACAATCTCATCTGAAAATTCCTGTAATATTTATTTAATTAGAACATAAGACATAAGTAAACTTGTATTATAAAAATGTAAAAAACTATTCTAAATAATAAAAATATTTTAAAATTCTAAAATTGAAAATAGATAAATTTATAAAAAAATTTATAAAAAAGTAAAATATAAATATTTATATATAAAATGAAAAATATATATAAATATATGAAAAGAGAATATAAAAAAGAGAATAAAAAAGAATAAGATAAAAAATATAAAAGAATTAAAAAACATTTATAAAAATACTCATTCGTTATAAAATTCATGCAGAAGAAATTTAAAAAATTCTAACATCAAGATTTAAAAAAAAACAAAACGTGCTGATTGATAAAAAAATGTATTAAGTTTAAAAATATTGTAATTACTCCAACAAACAAACAAAAAATTAAGTAGTTTAATTTTAAAATGCCATTCAAGCTTCATAACATAACCATATGAATTTTTATTTTGCAAAATTACAATATAATACTATTTCTTAAATTCTTAATTTCATAAATTCAATAAGTTTTAGAAGTAAATTCCACAAACTGAATGAAAATAATTATATAAGAATTAATTTGCATTTACTGAACACTGAAATGAGAAAGAGACAAATATGTAATCATGCAAATTGAAAACAAAAAACAAAATAATACACATTAATTTTTTCCTTCAATCACATTACACAAAAATATTAAAATGGGAAAGATACAGTAATATTTATTTATACATAAAAACCCCTTATAATTTCTTTAGAAAACAATAAATAAGTTTTTTAATAGTTTTGATAAATATTACGTACCAATATATAATGGTAGCAGAATTAATACAATTATGTTAGCTCTATTAAAATTAAAAAAATAAAATTTTAGAGTATGTTAAGGCACTGCTTGAAACTTGATCTTGGGATCTTGTAAATACTTCAACTAGATATAAAGCACAGAGGGGAAGTAAATGACTACAGCCTTACCCATTCACAAATTTTCATCTAGTCACCACATTTACCAGTCCAAGGTTAACCTTCAAGCAATATGTATGCTTTTCATTACAAGTTAAAATAATACAGGGTAAATACTAGTGAGCTTCTTGTCAACCTTAAACTGCAACTTACTGACCAAACAGAATCAGTTTGTACAACCTCTTTATACATATAAATAACAATTTGTTGTGTAGCAAGACATAACATGATAATGCTAAAAAGATTATTAACAGAAATATTCTTCTAAATGTCTTTTCAAGTTTATTATTATCACCTTCTTCAGTGAAGATTCTGGCAGTATTGCTGTCAATATACAGAAGATTAAAAAAAACCCTGTAGGTGATTATTTGCCTTTTTTATTTTGTGAACCATTCAAAAAAATTCCTTTCCTTCATCGTCATTCAAGGAAATGTTTTAATTATTAATTACTAATAAATATATGTTTTAATAAGGAATTTGGAGATTGTATGTTTATAATAAAAAAATAATCTATATTTATCTTATTTAAATAACCAATACGCAAAACATAAATCACATTTTATTACATTAATATTATATCACAGCAATAATATGTTATTATAATATGTGGAATAGTAGCTTAGTGTCTTTATTTTGTATCTTTAACTAAAAACTTTCCACAAATCCATGTATGAAATTTACTCCCTTCCCATATACATCAACAAAAGCCTTCTTTTCCTTAACAAAAAAAATTTAATAATAACAAAAATTTAAAGATAACTTTGTAGAACTCTTTTCTAAACAAAATTTTTGCAAATTATTTTCATTAAATCTCATCCCACCACATAAACCTGCTAATTAATAAAAAAAATATAGTTGAATATTACAGTTAGTTTTATGAAAACAACTACTTCATAATTCTCTAAGCATCTAATGAAACATCAGGTCTTTAGGGTTAAGGTTTCATTATATATATATATATTTTTTTTTTAACAGCTACCACTCAAAACTCTTCACTGTTTTTTTTTCTGTAATAAAAAAATTAATTAAATTTAGTATTTCATAAAAATCTAATTAGCAGATGCTATACAGACATCTCTGCCAGACATCATGGTATTCCACGAAATAGATTCAGGACACGGGCTTAAAGATTAATTATTTGTAAATAATTAATTATGTGTCAAAATATTTCTAGAAATATTTTGACACATAATGTAGTAAATATTTTGATCTTTAAATAATTATATTTCTACATCAAAATCTTTAAATAATTATGAGAGCTGAAAAATTTCTAAAAGTCATATCAAGCAAGAATCGAGCTTCAAAACAAAAAATTTTATTAAAAAAAAAATTTCTTATGAAACCATGTAATAAATATTACACGAGGAAATTACGAATAATTAACATTAAAATACAGTTGAAGTAGAACCTAATAAAGTTAGTTTCTATGATTTCCTCCAGATGAGTGGCAATATGCAGTGACAAAACTACTTAACCAATTTTATTAAGATATTTATTCAAAACACGATACCAAGAAAAACAATATTTTGAAGATTTTTAAAAATGTTGAAGCATTCTAAAAACAGTGAAAATTTGGTGATTCGAATGCCAGAAATAAGGACAAAGAGTGTTTCAAGAAGACTCAGAGTTTTAATACAAAAATATTATATCAGCCATATATTATGTATATCTCAAACAATAAAATAAAGTTCTGAAATTTTGATTTCTAATTGACTCAATATTACAATTAATAAAAAAAAATACAAAATCCAGAAATACATTTAAAAAAATAAAAGTTTTCACAATAAAAATTTCTGCTAGTAACACTACAATAAATAATACTGTTATACATACAAATAAATAAGTATACATTATATTAAACAGCAATAATAATAACAATAAATACAATAATATAATAAGAATAATAATAAAAATAGTAATAAAAACTATATACAATGCAAACATGACTAAAATTTCAAGGACAAACAATCTGCTTATTGGCATACAAGATTAATGAAATCTGTACCTCAAAAAATGCAATTCAATATTTTCAAAATCATTCACACCCTTTCAAACAACATACTGAACATGTAAACATCTATCTGCCAAAATGCAATAATGATAAAAATAAAAATAAAAAGCTTTGTGGATGCAAGTTTTACAGTACCTTAATGACAAAAAATTGCTGATGTTAGCCAAGACTGTGTCTTTAAATAAAAATATTGTTTTCTATCTGTTACATTGCCATTGAAGTCTAATCATAATTTGGAAAACATATATTATCTGGTTTTGATAATATATATAAAATAAATATTAATATATTTATATTTATAATATATAATATAATAAAACTAAGAAACATAAGCGTAGTTAACATAGAAACTGTAGTGATTTTAGCAGAAAAGTTAATAGTAATTATTATTTTAGTAACAAAAATTACAACAAACTAGTTAGAGCATTTGTAAAGATCATTTTTACTTGATAACACCTGCATATGCTCGTCAGATTTCGTTAATAGAATCTGAAAGGTAGAAGCCACTACTTGAACATTTGTTTATATTACAGTTCTAACATATACATTATTCTTTTGATATGACTTGATTTAAATAATTTTATAGTAATATTAGTTAGATTACTTTTATTATGTTGTTATTTCAAGTGGCATTGACAGTTGGGCTTTATACTCTTCAACCTTTAGGTTGCTAATCTCTGAGACATTCCAGTTGTTGTGGAACAATCAGGTTGTAAGAAGATGAAACTTTCTGTCTTACCTGAGATCCACACCAATAATTCTTGAGTATTGATATTAGGTATTACTCTCATGATTTGAACCCGGTTATGGTTAGAATTCACTGGCAAAGTTATAGTTTAAACAAGATTAGTTAATTTATACTTAATAAGTATTATTTAATGACAAAATATTGTCTAATACTTTTTTTTTGTAAAATGCAATTATAAATTTTAGATTATGATTTATAGAAAATTCATTAACTAACTAGCTCCATCCAACATGATTTATCAATTACTATGTCACAGCTTCATATTGTAAGTAAAATATATTAACAATATGTAACATTTTTTTTTTTTAATATTGGCTTTGAAAATTAGAATTTTTTATAATGCTGTGCAGGAGCTTTATTGTTATTTCACTCTGAGAATATATCATGTTTAATAATAATTATAATATTTTTTAATTATGAATACAATTGCAGACTGAATGATGTCCACTTAGTTATACATTACTAACGCCATAATTATGAACTTGAATTTACAAAGTAAAAATTTAGATCTTACATTTTTTGGAGAATAAGAAAGTGAAAATCAAAAGACTCAATAAAAATTGATTTGTGAGTTAATTCATATTTTATAAACAAGTAAATTTGAGAAAAATTAAAATACCAATACTGCATGATTCCAGTATAAGCAAAAATCTCTAAAAATGTCATTAAACCAAATTAAACTATAGCATATTTACTTGTGATATAAATAAAAAGATTAAAAAAAACTTTTTTTTTTTATTTTAATTTTTGAAAAATATTTTGTAAGCAAATAAGAGAAGTCCTTAAAATCATAAAATTTGTGAAAATATATATCTTTTTGTTTGCAAATGAATTCATTTTTAAAATAATGTAACTCACATTCACAAAAAAAAAAAAATGTTGTTAAAGATTAAATTATGGACTCTTTTAATTCCCAAGGTTAACATAAATATAATAACTAGTTGATTTTAATAAAAGTGTTTTTGCAATTTACATTCAGAAAAATGTTAAATATTTTGGTTAAATATATCAATCTATAATGAAATAATTTGTACAACTTAGATTAACAATTGTTATACAAAACCTAACTTTACATATCGATTGCTTTAGGAATATGCCAAAGAACAATTTTTTTTTTCATGATGGCTGACGAAAAGATGTTTTAATGGCTGTAGAGGAAAATAAAAATAAGATCACAGTTTTATTAGGCATTAAAAAATCTAAACAATAATAAGACAGTAGGAGATAGAGTATATATGTCATTAAAATTAGTATGATTACATTAGCTTTGTTTAAAATGTTCTGTTTAGGTGAAGTAGGTTTGAATAATTAGCATACAAAATACTTGAAGCCAGAGAGACGTACTCTGATTTAATAAAAGTATAATAACTGCTCCAAAGATATAGCACCTTCTACTGCCAATAAATCAGTCTCATATTTCATATACCCAGTGTATTAAGAAGGATAACCTAAAACATTGAGAGTAGTATTTTGAAGGTGTAATATACAAAACCCAGTTCAATTTCAAGAACAGGGAAGGCAGAAGAGAGGCTCTCTCTCTCTCTTCATTGTTAGAAGGCTGGCTGAAGAAAAACAAAAATACCTACTAGCTACAAGGCAGTTATATTTTTTAAAAAGTAATTTATTATAACAGTGTTGTACATTTAAAATGAAATATAAAGAAAAAAATCTTTTTAACCATCTTCAAATTTCAAGTGACTATGCTTATTGTAGAAGATAAAAAGGACACGCACCATTGCAGATGAGTGAGATAAGGTAGCTCTCTATTCATGCTCTTTTCCGTATCATATTTATACAATTAAGGTTTATAAACCAAAAGGTTGAGACCACAGTTATACACTATGGAGAGAAAATAATATTAAAATTGTTTGATGATACTGTTGTATTAACAGAAAACAAAACACATTAGAAGAAATACTTAAACATATGAACTAAATGTTAAGAAAGAAGTTCAATCTTATAAATATAAGAAGAACAAAAGTTTAAAATTTGAAAGGATATAAAATAACAATATGATTAATAGAAAGATGATATAGAAGATAACTGTATGAAAAAGAATAATACACCTAAGAATTAAAAAATTAAAATAATTTAACATAATGTAGCACATTATTTTGGCAAAACTATTGTAAGACAAGACAGTTAATGAAAAATAAATAAATTAGATTTTCAAAAATACAGGTAAATGTTAAAAATTACATTGATTAAGAAGTTTTAAGACAAACTGGAGAAAAGAGAGATTTGTGATAGAAAAAGAGAACTAGATATAAATGATAAAATACAGTATTAAGAAATCAAATGTAAAAACTCATTTGATTTCAAAATATTTGAAAAGTGCTTACAGAAAACTTTTTCAAAGTATTCATTCAGCTCAGGTAATTTTCTCTTCACACTACATCAACAAACTAGGTAAATTATTGAATAAAAATACAATACTTTAATGATTTAATAATTTAAAGATTTATAACAGAAAACTAACAATTAAAAAAAACAACAAAAATATTGTGAAAAATAATTTTGATGGAAATAAATGATTTCAAATTTGTATATGTTCTTCTGCATGTTAATATGTGATGCACTTTTAATACTAAATCTATTTTCCCTTTATTCCTGAGTTGCAGATTCATTTTAAAGAGTATTGATAGCCGAGTATAAAAACACTTGACACATTTAGATTGTGAATGCTTAAGATTGTGAAAAAACACTAATTTTTTCATACAACTTATATTTGGAAATAATTCTCTTATTTGCTCAGTACGTAAAAATGATTTGCTTTAAACATATTTTTCTAATCTTCCAAATTTATAATTTGCATATAAAAAAATTTCTTGAGTTTAAAATTTTTACTCCAATTTAAATATAAATCTAAAACTATATACCATAAAAGTCCACACAGAATTTCATTTCAATTATAATTAAAAAATTTTCCCCAGTACTATTACTTAAGCAATATAATATATTGCTATTAATATATTACTAAGTATTCCTTACAGTAAGAGAATAAACGTTACATGGGAAAGGGTTTTATATAAAAAACTTTTTAAAAATCTCTTTTATATTAAACACACTAAAAAGTAGAAAATAATTTTAGGACAGTATCTCAAAATGGATTTGACAAGCTTTGATAGTGATATGTAAGATTACATGAAAGTCATAGCTTCAAATTAAAAATTTGATGTTTTTGCCAGTTTTTTCTTATGTGTGATGAATGTGGCAGAATGTGAAGTATTACAATTTCTGCTTGAAAAGATACACTTACAGGTTTAACAATAAAAAGTATGTATTCTCAAACTTAATATTTTGGATTACATGTTTTGTAATATACAACTGAAAAGAAGTGAATGTGGAAGGAAAAGAAATGAGTAGATGAAGAATTTTCTAATTCATATAACATATTAGAAAGTTATATAATATAATGAAAGAAGAGATTAGTACAAATAAATAATCACTAAAAATTTCTGAAAATAATGTTGTTATACCTAATGCATAAACTGTGATTTTGGAAAAAGTATGTGTTTTTAGAAAAAGTAGATGACAATTTGTAGGGTAGATCTTAAATCAAATGTAAAACTTTTTTATAAATAAATAATGGTAAAATTAAAAAAAAAATGTGTTTACAAAATTTAGTTTTTAATATTTTACTAAAAGAAAAGTATTAATTCATTTACATACTCTTATTTAATTCTTATAAATATTTATATTTATTATTAAAAAAACTAATTTAATACCACAAATATTTATTTAGTATCTTAAGTTTTCTGAGGGAGAATTAGTTTTTGCCCTTTTCTACCCAAATTGTAATATTTCAATTTCTCAATCTGTTTTGATGTATCTAATTTTGCTATAAGGTTTCTTATTTAATCTATCTGATCTGTACCTGATCTTACAGTATATTTTGAACAAGGCATTTATAAAAAATGGTTTCTGAATTTTTTCAAATATCATCAAGTTTTTTTAAGAACATTTTATCTAGGTCCTACTTCACTAATTTTATAAATGTAATTTTTTTATTGTTGCAAAATTTATACAATTTAATTAAATTGAAAAATCATGTTTTATATATTTTTATGACTCTTACTGTTAAAAATATTGGAAAACCAGATATTCACAATATTATAGGAATAAATAAAATTTAGATTTAACAACTGCACTATCAGTTTACTATTCCAGATCCTACTGATAAATAAATGTACGTTTTCAAGAATTCGTACTCTTGTGTGTTTGTTTGAACTTGACCAGAAGTAAGAAATAAGCCGACTTTTTATCAAAACACAAATCATTAATAATTTAAATATAATTTGTGTGGTAGATTTTTATTTAAAAAAAATACTTTTTGAAATAAATTTCAAATAATTACACTGAGTTGACTTATATGACAAGTTTTACAGTATTCATTAATATGAGAACAGAAGTTAGTCAGAATATCAATTTTATTAAAATTACTTGCCATAAAAAAACTAAAAACAGGAATAATCATGTAAAAATTTCATTGATTCTGAAAACAGACTTAGAAAAGACTTTTGTAACTGTTTAATTGATGAAAAAAGTTTATTCTCTTAAGATTAAGTTTATTCTTCAAAAATATTGAATCTGGATTTTTCCATCAGTACTGAAAAAATAGCAAAATGATAAAAAATGTTTTAATAAACAAACATACTTTTATCATTAATTTTTTTTGAACATTAAACATTTTATTAATTCAGAATATATTTAAGAGTCACTCAATAAATAATGTAATAAACATACTTATATAAAACTAAAGCAGACAGAAAATATACTGACTAATTAAATGAACTGAAAGTGGCATGTGTTTATATTAATCATCATTAAATGATGATTAAAATTTTTTTTTACTGTTTAACAGTTTAGTCAGCTTTCTTGACTGAATATTTTTGTTACTAATGGCTGAATTCAATAATGCTGTACATTTACTACTCAGCTCAAAAAGAGCAAAATCAAAACCAGAACATAAAATAGTTTATTGCAGGTGTTACATGTGTTTAAAGTCTAAATAAATTCTGAATAACTTAGATGTGTACTGAAAAAATAAACAAGAAAAAGAAAAAAATTAATTCCAGTAAGAACAATTTAGATTTTTTTATAACACTCTGAGTGTGTATGTACATTTAACTGTATGTGACACAATAAATAAATCTTTACTGTATTTTATGAATGAATCGGTCATACATTACAGGGCTCAAGAATGATGTTATTTCATCACACACAAAATAAAGTTATTTCATCAGACACAAAATAAACCTAATTCAAAGTTAAAAAATGCTATTTTTCAAACAGAAGAAGTATGCTATGCACAATAAAACTCATAATACTGGACAATTAAGTTAAAAATTTCCTTCATCTCATAAAAAAATTGTACCCATAAATCATAAAATATCAGATATAAAAAAGAACTCTGAATCAATAAAAGTTTCAAGGATTTAATAATAAGAACACAAATGAAATTATATACATGGTTGTAATGAGTAAATAGATCTTGTACAGAAAATAGGTGAATATTTTATTACACAATTAAGTGACTCAATATAAAATAAAAATTTATGATTTTTTTTATTGAAATAAAATAATTTTTATTTTAAAATGTTATAATTAACATTTTAAATAGTGGTGTCACCATTAAAATTATTCAAGAAAATTAACTTTTAAAAGAAAATATTAACTTTAATGTAAGTAAAACAAAGCTGTTTGAAAATAAACAAATAAAATTATTAAATTGATATCACTTACCGGTTTGACGATTGTCAATGAAAACAGAAGAGCTGCCGGTATGAAGCTGACCTTATGAAGCCAATTTTTACAACAAAATTTTAGTCACTGCTTATGTTTCCCATTACATTTAAAATCATCTTCAACTAAAATATAACTACTTCAATCATTTAATTCAATGAAATCGTGATTTTCAATCATGAGTTAATCTAAATATCATATATATCAATGAATGGATAAGATTTTAATTTATATACAATACCAAACTGATTCAAAATAATCTGGTTGTTCGTGAAATTTAGCCCTTACTGAATATTCTTTTTACTGAGAACTAATGTCGATTTTTAAATGATAGTTTAAAAGAAATATGTTCCGGTTGACTTTTACCAAAAAATGGTTTTTATATAAAAATCTTGCAACAATATCACATTCCTATTTATATTTGTGAAAGAAATTTTAAATATACCTTATATAATTTTTAAAAATAATTTAGAAAATATGGATAAGAGCAAAGTTAATTTTGTAAATTATATACAAAATTTGGCTTATGAAGAAGAATAAATAAGGGATCTTAAGACATTTGGGGAACTCTTCGCATAAGAGAGAAAGATTCCTTAATTAGTAGGTTAAACTTACTCAACTCAAAGAAATATAGAAGTTTTTTTTTATTTTAGATGATTATTTCACCATATAATTATTAAGCTTGAGCATAAGATTATAGGTTGGAAATTTTATAGTATATAAAGACTGCAATGCCTGACTGGGGTTTGAGCCTGACCTTTAAGAGGAACAAACCTTCAAGATCTTCAAGATACTATCACTCCACCACAGAGACTGCAACATACTAGTTTATAATAGTACCAAAAATTTCTTTTCAAGCTAAGGTAGAAATTTAATTCATACAACTGAATATTAATTACTACTTAAATTTAAACAAGTTTTAATTATGCAGGTCTGAACAAGAAGTAGAAGCAATCAACTTCATACCCGTTCAGAATATTAATTTTCACAAACATTCATTTTCTGTGGCGGATGATGGAGAAGATTATCCAGACTTATAACTTTTAATGTCAAACTAAATGAAATTACTTATCCTTTTTTTTTAATGTCAACACTTTCAATCAATCTTACAAACTTCCTCAACTGCCTTATGAAAATATTATGATGTAAGAAAAAAACATTATTTAAAGTGTATATGGAAAACTACATCATTAAAAATAAGTAGGTTTTGTAGAATTATTCAGCTGAACTGTTTTATGGAGCAGGTTCAGTGTTACTGATATACTGACTTGGAAAACCAGTAAAAATATATGTAATTCTTCAGCAATATTAATGGAGTATTATTTTACTAGATGTATTTGAATTTCAATAAAACTCATTGGTTGTTTTATTGATTTCAGCAAAAAACCTGAAATGATTGACTCAGTTAAAAAAAACATTTGAAATTAATATTAGTAAACTGACATTTTGGTTAAAATCTAAACATGATTATTTACAATGCTTCCTTCTTTTACTCTCAATTTCTTACCTTTATCCTTCCTGGTACAACCAAGTTAAATATCATACCTTTTAATTAGAATGCCTGCGCAGAGACTGATGTCGTTATCTTCTGTGTTGATTGAGCGATGGCCCCAACAGTTCAGTAGTTTTTTAAATAATATTTATATGTGTGTGTTTGTGCGTGTGTGTGTGTGTATGTATGTGTATGTGCATGTGCATGTGCATGTGCATGTGCATGTGCGTGTGCGTGTGCGTGTGTGTGTGTGTGAGAGAGAGTGTGTGTGTGTGTGTCTATTAAATGTTTCTCTCATTTGTTATTTCATAATAATAATAATAATATTAATACATTATAAGAAAAACAGTTTTGAATCACCCACATTAAATATCTTGTATGGTAACCATTATGCACCAGCTTGAAAAGATATCTGGTTTATCTTTCATCACAATAAGCTGATACAAAATAGTAATTACTGTAGTGATAAAATATCAAACACATCATCTATTCATTATTAATTCCTACCCAAAAGGAGTGATTGTTTTTCCAGATTCAACTATTATTTGTAAAGGAATACATTAAACATTGAAATGAAGTTTTGTGTGTTCTGAATAAAAGTTATAGTTAGAAGTAGTTAGGAAAATAAAAATAAATAACTTAAAGAAAGATAATTGTTTAATAAATGATTACTTATTCTGGTGTTCTTACCGCACTACTAAGCAGATATATGAGTTGTTGATGGGAAATCATACACATGTACATGACACAGGACATGACCACATTTCCCAAGCATGTAACAAGCAGTTAGCAGTAGGTAGCAGTTAGCCGAGAGCAGAGCAGCGACAGCCCGTATTTCAGCGGCAAGTCTAAAATAGGTGAGGTGCTTACTGTGCGGAGAGCGGGTGGTAAGGTAGAGTGGGTGATGGGGTGGGATCATATTTCCGAGGGCGGCCACGAGAGAGATGCCGCCGCTTGACAAACTCCGCATCGTCGACCATCCAGAAGGAGCCAAAGTCGTCTTCATAGCGCACAAAACACTTGTGCAAGGAGAGATTGGTGCGGATCGCGTTCTGTATACACAGACCATCAAGAAAGAGAAAATAGTGTAAAAGACAAAGTTGAAGAGAAAAAAAAGTAGAGAGAAAAGAGATTTGACTCCTGCTAACTGCCTTCTGAGCAATACATATTCGATTTGAAATACCTGTTCTTCATCTGCTGATCCTGGGACTGATATGTCCGACCCTCATGCCAGTAGACACAGAAAAAATAAAGCGAAGGAAGAGGTACACAAACTAGAAAGAGAGGAATATAAAAAAAGATAAAGAGAAAAAGTTAAAAAAAAATTCAAATCGAAATGCTTGCTAGAAGGAGCTACAGGAGTCATTAACCAACTTGACCGACGTTGACGTACCCGGTGACGCAACGCTGGGGTCTCCTTTTGTAAAACTCCACTTCGTCAACCGTCCATACTGCACCTTTCACGTTTTCCACCCGCATGAAACATTTGTGGAGGGAGAGGTTGTGACGCACTGCATTCTATACAAAATAATTCATACAGGAATGAAGAAAGGTGAAAAAAAATGGTTTCATATGGGAAAGGTAATGGGAGTTATATTTATTGAAACAAATTACAAAATGATAAAAAAAAAAAGAAGTGGTTTCCCTATAATAAAAAAAATATTTTTCAAACCGCAAAAAACCTAATCATCAGAAAATACAAACAAAAATTAATCTTCACTTCCTAATGCTCAAAATTTTAGTAAGAACAATTTATTATATAACATCATAAAAAAAAAAAAAAAAAAAAAATGAACAACTGGAAATTTATACAGAAATATTTATTAAAATATTTTTTAAAGATTAATCATAATGAGGACAACAAAATAAGTATTGAACTGAACTGCAATAACCTGAAAATATAAAAAAAACATTATTGCTGTCTCATTACATAAGTGTAATAAACACACTCAACCACAAAAACCAAATACATTTATATATTTTTAAACATCTTGTATCATTGTTACAGTACAGTTGTAGTACAAGTAATTTATTACAACCATACTATTAGAAAAACTCTTACCTATGCAAAAAAAATCTTCAAAAGTTAAACAAACAAAATAAGTAGCAAATTAAAAAAGTAATTACATTCTCTAATAATGAGAAAAAATAATTCATCTTTTTATATCAGTTTTGATGCTCACTTTTTGTAATCAATAGATCCTTACCATTCAACCAGTGAAATTTTGTGAGGCCCTGTAATGTATTACATTTAAAATAAATGATTTCTAAAGATTTTACTGTATAATATTCATAAAAAT
Source organism: Zanna intricata (assembly GCA_010016005.3). NCBI lineage: Eukaryota > Metazoa > Arthropoda > Insecta > Hemiptera > Fulgoridae > Zanna > Zanna intricata. Next base: position 21,290 of record JAAAKQ030444096.1, read on the forward strand.
TTAAAACTTTTGAAACAATGAAATGAAAATATTATAATTGTACAATTTAACTTTTTTTTACAATGGTAGTTTAATTAATTCTGTTGTATCACAGTGGCCAAATGAAGAAAACAATAATTTAAAAATAAATTGTCTGCTAAGGAACTCTCTTAGCAGACATCAGTATTAAAAAAATTAAAAAATAAATTCATAGAGAAGTTTGACAAAATACAATAAATCTATAATTACAAACGACCTACTTTCAAATTACATGGAATTGTATTTTCTAAAGGATCTTTCACAGTTACTTAGTAGCACCTTATTTAGCTTAAATTAAGAAAAAAAAAATAAGCACTGTAAGCAGGAGAGATATCAGTAACTCCACTCAAAAAAGTGTTCCCAATTAACTTCAAGATGTCTTTTCAAAAACAATTCCTACTGAAAGCAAGTCAAATTAATTTCTAATAATTTAAAAGTAATCTAAACTAATGATTTTTTAACTTAAAATTACATTTTATTTATCTGTTAAGATTTATCACACTTGATAAACATTAACTTAACTGGTTAAATCTAAAATTAAGACTAATTTTTTAAATTATTTTTACTCTCACTTTACTCCCATAGCCCTTTAATCTTTGTGGCACAATATTCCATAAAATAAAAAAACTATAATATTCATACCAATAAGAAAAATAATAAAGATAATTTTTTTAAAAATCAGTACAATGTAGTAAATAAATAAGAGATAGCACAATTATCATGAAAACTAAGGAATTTTAAGTTATCTATGCCTGTTTCTTAAAATCTATTTTTAGTAAATATATTACAATATAGTGTGGATGAAACAGAAAATAAAATTTACAGTACCTTCCATGTAGCTGCATTCCGCCTGAAGTAGCAAAAGGTGTTCTGAAACCAGTTGTATATCTCATTTAACGTCAACTGTTTATCAGGTGATTCGATAATGGACTGTAACAGAATATCAGAAAAAAATTTTAACCAATTTTACAATTAAAATATAAAAATTAACCCTTTATTGTGTATCATTTAGCCTATTTTAACAAAATAAAATTCTGGAATTATATAATAACCCTTAATTACATCCTCTTTAATTAATTTATGGACAACATTGTACAAAGCTCATTTATATTATATAAAGCTCAACTTTATATTTACCAAATCCTACACAAAAACTATGCTTATGAGGTGAAAAAATTCTTCTCACTGATATATAAAAAAAAAGTAACTGAAATACTTAAAATGATTGGTGAAATCTAAAATTATAAAGTACAGAAAGTAAAGTAATATTTTGTACAACAGCCTCAACTACAAGTAAAATAATTCTATAAAGTATTTAGTTATTCAAAAACTATAACTATGAATGACTGATCAGTCACTCATTAAATAAAAAAAATAAAATAATAATATTAATATTAAGTAGTATAAAAATAATAATTTCACCATAATAAAATGATTTCAGATCCAGTAGCCTAGAATCAAACTGAAAATGTTAGTTCAGTGAATTAAAGAGTATGCAATAAAATATTTAATTTTTATATTTTTTGGTGTTATGATACAAATACACTTTTATATGTATATTAACAAGGAAAATGATATGGATGAAATGACATGTGAAATAGTGCTAGATTCTTATCAGGAATCAAACCAATCAGTTGATGAATCACTGATAAATTATAACTGTAATTATAATTATAACCACTATATAATTACCATCTGTCATCATTATTAGATTTACCTGAAAATAAGATCTAAAAAGAAACCTATACATTCTTAAATTTACACAGTCATAAAATATTCAATAAATTTTAAAATTTCACTAACACAGAAGATAATCTTTTAAAACAACATCCCATTTTTAAAGTTACACATTGGATAATATAATTATTATACTAGTCAATTGTTTTTCCTATAATTTAAAAAAAAAATATATGTTAAAGATTTAAGTTGATAAATTTCAGGGATTCATTACCTTCAAATAAAATATTTTAAATCTTTTTTTCTTTATTTATTTGGTTTTAATTTGTTTAGTTTCAAAATGTTTGGAAAGAAAGAAGTCTGTAATATAAGTGATTTATTAAATGTGTAACTGGCATCAATAATTTTTCTTGTATTTGCAAGCATAAAGTCAAAACCAGTCAATTTTCTAGTATTCAATTCATTAATTCCTTTATTACATGTTTGGAAATTTCACTAGTATTTTTATATAAATACAACATATTTTTATATAAAAGCAACATAATCTCTATATTACACTTTCTTTTAAACAACTAAACAATAAAAAATATATGTGACAGAAAAAAAATAAATTACAAATGATATTATGATTAAATATATGATACTATTCTGATTTTAAGCAACAATTATGAAGATTATGATTATGACAATAAGTGAAAAATATCTTGGTTTTTTTCTTTCACAAGACAGCATTATTAAAAAAAAAAAAAAACAAAAAACAAAATATGTGTTCACTGGTTTTAACAAGTTAGTAATTTTTTAATAACTCTTTTACTCACCTGACGGATTAAAGAAGCGTATGTGAATGGAGGGCGGACATCAGCATTCTTATAAAATTCCCTATTTCTCTGTATTTCTGGAATAAGATTAAAATAAAATAATTGATATCTATTAAATAGAGTTAGCATTTTAATGTAAAAGTACAAATTACAACTGCAATTTTGTAAACATTAACCTTTTCAAGTGTTGACAATAAACAATTTTTATCTCTAGTGCAAGTTGTAAGTAATATTTAATATAAAATTGCAAAAACTGTGTCCAAATTGCTAATAAGTAATATTCTATATTTTTATTTACCTATGATCGATACAGAATTTAATACAATAAGACCAAAATTATCATAACAAATACTCTTTAAAAGAATTAATAAATAGATAGATCCTGGATAAGGTAGTAAAAACTGCATCCTGCCTGCTGATTTCAGAAAACCTGAAATGTCTTAGTAAGTAGTATCCTGGAAATTGAAGTATATGAAACAAGATAAAATGAATAAGACTACTATGTTCAATAACAAAATAACAAATTTTAATAGATTTTTTTTGTAGATCAGTAAAGAAACAAGATTGGTCTCAGTCACTGTAACTAAAATTTTAAAAAATAAATAAAGAAAAAATGAATAAATACATTTCAGTGTTAAACTTAAATTTATTTTTTTTTTAGTTTGAAATATACATTATGAAAACATTATGATTTCTCTTTTGCAAACTGTCTTCCAAAATAAGTGTAGATTTGTTAGCAATAAAAACAAAAATATCTATATTTTGAACTGTTATGCAATGGGGAAGTGAAAAAGTTTTAAAATGTTTGGAGAAATAAATTTGATGAGTTTTCTCAACCTGCAATTTTTTAAATCAGAAAAATTAAACAATTCATCCTTTATTAAATACAAACTCATAAAAAAAGTACGTATATTTATATATATACTGTTGGCATTACAAAATAATATTTACACTTTTATAAAATAATAAATCATGGTTCATCTTCTAAATGCCTGGAAATATGCTTCCAAAAGATATTTTTAAGACTAAGAATTAGTATATTCATCATAATCTTTATAAGATCTTTTTAAAGCATATTTCTATGTATTTAGTAAGAGTCATGATTTTTATTATATTACAAATAAATATTATTTTTAATAATATAATTCAGACCAGTCAGGCAAAAAATGTTGATCTTTAAAAGACAATTAGTTTGCTACAGATAAACAAATTTTATTGTTACACAAAGTTTAAATTCTTAATAACCTGAACACATCCTAAGTTTCATACATCACTCTATGTAAAACACCCATAGCAGTCAATATCCAAGAATTAAAACGAATATCGTATCCAGATGTTACCAAAAACAAATTTGTGTGCTAGTTAATTAAAAATTCAAAGAATAAGGGATAAACTATTACCCATTAATTTACTGTAGTAAATTATGCAATAATTAACTATATTCCATAACCTTTTTTAGCCGTAATATTCTTTAAAAGATGCTTATCGGAAAATACAGAATATAAGAACTCAACTTTTTCAAGACTGAAAACAGACAAGAAATATGATGTTACTAACATAAAATTTTAAGTTATTTTAATTACATTAAGATAATTTAATTTTATACTTATATCTTCCATAATTAAATAGGAATATTTCAAGCTACAGCAAAATATTTTTAAGAGAAATGGGATCAATGTTCAAATAGGTAATCACAGTTAACAGCAGTTACACTTATTTCATAATTACCGATACTATTACAAAAAATTTGAATCATAAGTGAAATAGTGATACATACATTTGTAATAATGAATAGTGAATCTCAAAAATAAATAAATAGTAACAAAACAAATGAACTACAGAACTAATATTGGAAAAAATTGATTCTGTATTAAAAGAAAAAAAAAAAATTATTTCTAGAAAGAGTGTTATTTTCAGCAGCAAAACTACCAACCAAAAAAAAAAGTAGAAACACATTCTATTAATAAAACTCTAAAGTAGTGAACTCTGAAAGTATAATTAACAATAGAAAAATTTCTTGATGTCACTGACAAACCATTTTGCTTAATTAACCACCTTATTTTGAAAATGTCCTCTTCAAATTCAAAAAAAACCAACTCTTTCATTGATTCCTGTAAACATTTGTAAATCTTTACTTTCAATTCTCATTCTTGGTAAACCTTTTTTGGATCTTTTTTCACAATCCTTCATTTTCTATCTTGAAGTTAACCTTTCTTACATTTTTAGTTAAAAAAAACCTAAAATCACTTTTCTTATAATTGTGAAATTATTAACACATACATTTTCATGCAATATATAGAAAATATACATGTAAACTTTCTATAGTTAACAGATCTGAATCATTAGAGAAGGGCTAGTTAAATTTTGCAGTAATGAAGCAAACTGATCAGAATAATACCTAATTTTTATTTTCTCTTTTTGAATGGGTTAAACAAGCTTTAACAACCAGATTTTCAATAAAAAGTAGGTAAAAATGTTTACTATGATTATATAAAGAGTATACTGTATCTTTAGTACAAGTATTTCTACTTGTACTAAACAAGTTCTATTTGCACTTGAAAGGAATCAGGAATTCCTTTAAACATCTGTTCTCCATCAAATTACTTTATGAAAGTATAAAGTACCTAACATTAATTGATATTTAAAGGAATATACAGCAACAACTAATTGTTTTTTATAAGTTGCAAGAAATATGGCAACTGTATTTAATTTTTAAAGTGAAAACACTTTTCAGCTTATTTCCAAAGTAAGCAATACAAGTTCTTTAATGACACTTATTCAAAATGGATTTACATTAATTATTTAGTAATAATTTTATGTGACCAATTATAGATTTCTTAAAGAAACAATGACCAGTATTGAAAAGTAAGTAAAATAAAAATTTTGAAAGGAAAGTGAATGAGAGATCACTTCACTGAGATTACAAAAAAAAAAAAAAAAAATCAAGATTTAAAGACACCAACAAAAATTATTTTAATTTGACTGATTGCAAGCAATTTAACAAATTAATTATAGTTTGTATACTGTTACATGAATCAGGCAGCTTTTTTTCACAGTTCCAGTGACATATTATCATCTCTTTAATAAAGATAATCTTTAAATAGATATTACAGCTTCTAAAGAAGTAAGTAAATTCTACATTATATATATTTTGGATGCATTTCATATTGAGATGGCAAATAAATACCTGGTAACAATTGAGATAGCTGAATAATTACCTGGTTTGTTCAAAACTTAATGGAATTTAAATGATTATAGAATCCTTATTCATTATGAATGAAGAATTAGCTGTAGTTCCTCATTAGATTGTTTTTTAGTACTTTTGTTTTTATAAATTTAAACACTTGGTTAAAGATCACTCCCGATAAAGAATTTTGAGTTTAGGATTTGTCTTAAGGCAGAACACCATTAGATGAATCTCATACCAGACATAATTGTTGGTTAATTATCAGCGTCACATTTAAATTGACAAATGTTAAAGCGGTTTCTGTGTCAGTATTATGACCGTATTGGAATTAAAAGTAAGAAGTAAGAGCTATTGAAAACAAAAATCTTATCAGAGTTTTGTTATTTTTCATTTAGAAATATGTGATTAATTTTATTTTTGGGTACTGACCTCTTTTTAATTTACTGGACAGATATTACCTGGTATTTACCTTCTTTTACACGTAACTGTCCTTTCCTTAGAAGTTTATCCACAAATAACATATTATTTGCTGCATTTTCTTCTTTTTGTAATTCAGTCTTTTTACTCCTTACATATTTTATTTTACACTTTTAATGACCACATGTATTATGTATGTAAAAAACTGATTTCATCTGTATTTAAATAAAGAAAAAGATTAAATTAAAAACAGGAGAAGCATACATAATTTGTATGAAAAAAATTAAAAATGTGATCCAAATAAAACTAAAAATTAAACAAAAGAAGGAAACATCATCGATGTCTTCTTGAAATTGTTCTCTTCCATTTTTCTAAAATAAAACTAAATTTATACGCGAAAAAAATCTATGTTATATTGATAAACGTTACATATCTGTGATAAAAGTAACTGACTTAGATGTTTTTAGTTTCACTACATTATTTTCATCCATTAACTTACCTTGTTGAACATCAAGACCTGCTCGTTCCAACATGTATGGTAATCCTTGCAGCAACAAATGGTTAAAATAAAAAATTAGAATAATTTTAACAAATTTCAGAACAATAATTATAATGGTTTACACACCAACAAAATAGGCGTAATCAGAAAGTAAGTTTAATTCACCTGTAAACAGATGAAATGATATTTACAAACCTAGATTATTCTCTAAAGATTACAGCAAACTACTATTTCATAACAGTTATTAGCCTATTTGCCAATTTTTTTTTTGGATCAGAAGTTAAGTACCGATGTTTAATTGATGTTTGTCCCTATTAGTGTTTATTTTGTCCATCTGGCAGGGTGTCCAGCTGTTTGGACACTGCTGCCAGATAGGGTGGCTATCTGGACATCCCCAAAATTAAGGGAGTATATGACTAAATACTTATTTTTGGAAAGTTATAAACATTTGATAATGAAAAAAAAATTAATATATCATCATTCCTAACAACTAATACAACAGGATGGTGATCTAAGGAGGAGATCTTAATCAGTAGTGCAGTTTAAAACTTAACATCATATTAAAACATGTGTAGTTCAATACCTAGTTCAAACACACTAGCTACTTTATTAACACATAATTAATTCATCTTATTCTGAGATCAAAAGACCAAAACTTTACAGCTTTATCCGGGTACTCCAGAATCTATGATACTAATCCCAAATATGAAAGAATTTTATCCGATATACAGAAAATTTTAAACTTATAAGAGCTTTCCAATAGTTTTAGAAGTTATAGAAATTTCCCCTTCCCTCAGCAAATAAGAAATTTCATTATTTCTATTTGTCTGCACCATAGACAGAAACAAACAGCAAATTTATAAAAATTTGTAAAAATTTATAAAAGTTAAGCTGTAAAACTTATAAAGTTTTTTATATGGCCTTCAAAAATCAGGCCACAAAACATTTAAAAATTCATTTAAAATAATCTCTAATAAGATTAAAATACTAAAAGGCTAAACGTGTTGATTACCAATCATTATTTAAAATAAAGTTTGTATATAATTCTAATAAAGCAAGCCTCCCTTCTACATAATTCCTGTTTAATACAGACAACTTTTAAATTTTGGTTTCAGTATACAAATTTAGTGACAGTTTCCAGGCTGTTGAACTATGGTTAATTTCTCTGATTTTTAATATTTACAAAAAATTTATGATGATGGTCTGATGATTTTGTTTAACTATTGAAATGTCTGTCCAGTTTTAGATAAAAATATTCTTTTTTGTGAACAGTTTTGAACATTTTCTAGTTTAGAATTTATAAAAATTTTGTTTACGTGCAATATTGCTGTACATTATAATGCTATGCTTGTGTTTTATAAGACTATATCTAAAGTGGTTTATGGAGTGTGACAGCATTCTGAACAAACTTTTACAAAAAGAGATTTGGTGTGTATTAGAATGTGAAGCCATACATTAGTGTACACCTTTTTATATTCCAGATTAGATAAAATTATATATAACTATATCAAATTTATTGATTTTAATTTTTTTAAAATATATATTAAAAATTTTACATGACTGGTAATGGTAATACAATAGAAAATCCATATAGCATGCTTTACCTCCAGCAAGTGACAGTGCTGATTTTTCACATATTCTTCTTTTTGATGAGACTCCTAGATTTGGTGTTGAAGGCCGAAGAGAAGCACTAGGTGAACGGACAGAAGAAACAAGGGAAGACATAGAAACAGGTGTTACTTGTGTAATAGAATTTGTACCAAGACATGGCTGAGACTGTGTAAGGAATGTAGGCGGCGGACTCATCTTTGATAGACAAAGTGCACCCTGAAATAAAATAACATATATTATTGCATGTTTCAAGAAAGTAAAGCTATCGTATAACAGAAAGGTTGATCTTATTGCAATGAAGGTCATGAGATCAAGATCTAATTAAGGCATTAACATTTTCACACTATCAAATAATTGCTGGCATTTTTTTGGCAGAGTGAAATTTAATCAAAACTATATTCAACCCCAGTAAAACAAGGAAATAACACCGATACACACCACTACTTTATAAATGATCCACATCAGATTTTCACAGAATCCAATATTGTACAAATTCATTTAGAATATAACCAATATTAAATATGTTTTTCAATGGTTTACAATTGGAAGATCAGAATGTAATACTGCTAATAAAATATTTTAAAAGTAAATGATTTTATCTTATTTTTGCAAAAAAAAAATTTTTTTTAATTATTTCATGCAAGAGTAAAAACAGAAAATAACAGAAAGGTAAAGAATACAGGTAAACTTTAAATTTACTATTCATTTCACATATGAGACGTACATTTTTGAGATTTAAACAACATATTTCCTTAACACTACCAAGACTTGCTCATTTCTTACACATTAAACACTGCAAATAAAAAAATAAAAATGATGAAAACTTAAAAACATTGAAATATCAATATTATTATGACTGACTTGGACTCTGAAGGCATAATGAATAACAAAGTGTACATTTGGATATGTTCCATTCAATATACAATAATTATTTATATTTTATAACAATTTATGATATTTTTAGATAACTTCATATGTCATCTTATGTTATTTTTATACATAATGAAACATGTGGTTTATTTTTTAAGCCAGAAAAAATGTCTTAGAAGTGAAAAATTTGATGCAGAATTATTTTATCAGAAAAATACCCAGATTTAGTCACCAATATATTTTTTTATGGATGAAACAAATGTACATTTCTGATAGGTAGGCTAAAAGAAAATAACTGTGATTTTTTGATGATTAATAACTAAAAGACCAATGGCTTTTAAATCTATAATAACAGGCGCTCAAAGACCTTATATGCTAAAAAAATATAATAATATATAATTAAATACAGATTACCATTCTTTGACATGTAGCAACTAAGTTAAAAAAAAGGGCATTCATAATCAGCCACAATGGAATGTGTTTAAAGCTAAAAGTGAAATTCTGGAATATATCAAACGAATATGCATTCACATCATTCTGTAGAAAGATAGAAATTTTGGGACAATAGGTGTAATATGTACTAGAATTATAGAAATAACTATTACATGTTTGGACAGTCAAAGAAAAAAAAAATGCACAAGTAAAATGAATGTAACAAAATTTTTCAGACAAGATAATAAATATTATCTTGTAATGCTATCCAAAATCAAGATTCAGTAAATAAATCTGGCAAGGAGAAGATTAAATTGGGCTGACAAAATGAAAAATGATGATGTAATGATTAATTAGAGTAGAAGCTTAATCAGAAAAATTGCCAATAGGAAAATTAACGTGTTGGAATGTAACAATCATATAATGTGATATAACACACTGAGAGAAAAAGGGTTGAGTAAAACTATGCTAGAAGGATCAGTAGAAGGTGGAAAAAGAGAGGCCAGAAAAAAGTAAAAAATGATATAAAAGAAAATGGGGTCAAAGATTTAAAAAAAGTTTAATTGGGAATGGAGATAAACGTGGTGCAAGAGACCTGCCTCTGGGGTGATACTGTATGACAATGATAATGATGAAACAAATGACACTAATGACAACAAATGTTGTTGTTATCTATTTAATGTGACAGTGAGTGTACATTGTTTTCAGATATATAAAACTGATTCACGCCAATCTGAAAATTTATCTGACCTTCGTTGGATCCTTATCTTGTTCGCTTGTACTTTGCTGTTTTGACATATGTAGGTGTAACATCATTGCTTGTAACCTATCTCTTTCTTTCTGAAGTTGTAGTTCTAACTGCGAAACAACTTGCATCTGGACTCTAGCCTGAGCTGTTGATCTGTCGTCAAGGTTGTGCTCCTTGTTTAAGTGCCTGAGCATAAAACAAATTAATGACAAATAAAAACTGAGCATCATGACATGAATGGCCGTAACTTTTAAAACTATTACTGTTTTTCTGTTAATATAAAATTATCATGTGTTTTATCTATACTTTTAACATATGGAAACAACAAAGCAAAATATAATTAAATATTTAAAAAAAAATTAAAGTAAAAATAAAGCTAAAATACAATCTTTGAGCTAATAAGTGGAAAGATAAGCAGATACAAACCGTTGTATAAAAACAAAACTCTGCGCAGCAAGTTTTTGATTAACATAGTTTTTCATATTTTTTTGCAAAATTACAAAACTAAAACACTGTAATTATGTAACCCACTCTTATATTCCAAACTACAACGTACATGTTTTATATTTTCTGTTGTGATATTATATAAATAAATATTTTATTCTGATCAGTATATAATAATACTTTATATAACCCAAATCAGTAATTTGTAAGTGTGCTATTCTACAAATAAAAAAAGAATGATCTCAGCATTTGCTAGAATGTATCATGAAAAACCATGGTAAACTTTTATCAGAGCAGCATCACAATCAATTGTAAAATAAAAAACAGATGCTAAATTCCATATTAAATATAAATTATTTATGCTAGTAATGCAACAATGCTAGTAAACAGTAATGAATATAATGTAAAATAATGAAAAAAATAAATTAAATATAAACATAAAGATAATATATATAAATATAAAAATAATAAAAAATTTGAATAAATATAAAATGAAAAACAATTCAGAAGAAATTATGAAAATTACATAGTGACATTAAATGGAGATGTAGAAAATACAAGATTTTTTCTTTATTATTACTTACAACTCATCAAATGAGTAATATTGTTTCTTAAAAAAAAAAAAAGTATTATAATTCTATTTCAAATAAATTTATGTGGAGGTTTATTTAAATTGGTCATTGATTTATTAAAAATGGCAATTAGAGACACAATAAAGCTCTTTTTCATAACCTGAATCATGTGTTAAATTACACAAAATAATCCTGTTGTCTGGTTTGACAGGGGTGAATATATATATATATTTTTTTTTAAATGACTCATTTTTAACAAAGTTGCAAGTTCATAAATATAAATATTAGTTATAAGTTAAAAATGTAATTTTTCCAAGGAATTAATTTACAAGATTCATACTTATTGGCGCAAAAATCAAGAAACTTCAATTTTTTTTGAGAGAGTCAATAAATGATATCTCATCCCCTACTCTTATAATACAGGAATTTAATAAATTATTTTCCATGTATTTGAAATAACAATATATTTATCCATTTCAAACAAACAAAGGCATTCACTTTGAACTGCTTTGTTGATGAATCAGTATTTTATTTCTCGTTGATACCCAGGAAGTTAAAACTTGTATTTTGAATATAATGAGTAAACATTCAGTGGGTATTGATTATATTCCTGCTACTAGTTTAAAAGAAGTTGTAGATGCTATTATAAACCTACTTACAAATTCAATTTACAATACTTTTTTTATCACATTTTTTTGGCATAATTATTTCCCAACTTTTAAGTAACAGCAGCTTAAGTATCATATATAACAATAAGATTACCTTTTTGATTTTTAGACCACAGTAAAGTAGTTGATTTAGTTTTGCATTTCTTACTGATGAAACATTAGTTATTATGATGTCAGGGAGGGCTGCTTACAGTCAGTTAAAATATATTATCTGTATCAATGATATAGTAAGCCAATGTATACCTACTATAAAGAAGCATCTAAATTTTCATTTTTCTATATAACATATAAAACAGGTCTTCACTTCAAGATATGAAAAATAAAATGCCACAGGTAAATTTTTTATGTGAATTGTTTTTGAGGGAATATAAGCAGGCTGAATAAGAATTTAATAATAATAATAATAGTGTTCTATTACAACACTTCACAGAAACACAGTGCGGCTTGATTTGTACCTGAAATCAGTCAGGTGGTCTCATAAGAATTTATCATCTAACAAAACATTCTAAAATTTTGTACTATGGGCAATAGAAATGCAACTAATTAACAAGTGAAAAATTTATATGTTAGCAACATTTCTATATTAGATTAATAATGCTACATCTACCTGAAAAGAACAATGCAATGCAGTTTTACCCATATTTAAAGTTATTAATTACTGTAAATGTTGAATTTTTTAGTGCTTTAACATAATTATCTGGGAGGGGGGAGGTAATAATAAACAGTTCAAGATTTTAGGCCGATCATTAATCAGAATAGCAAGAGACTGAAAAATTTTACTTGTGGCATTCCATATTTCATATCTTTAAGTGAGGACCTACGTTTTATGTGTTATATAGAAAAATGAAATTTTAAATGCTTCTTTATAGTAGATATACATTGGCTTACTATATCATTGATACAGATCATATATTTTAATTGACTAAGCAGCCCTCCCTGACACCATAATAACTAATGTTTCATCAGTAAGAAATGCAAAACTAAATCAACTACTTTACTGTGGTCTAAAAATCAAAAAGGTAATCTTATTGTTATATATGATACTTAAGCTGCTGTTACTTAAAAGTTGGGAAATAATTATGCCAAAAAAATGTGATAAAAAAAGTATTGTAAATTGAATTTGTAAGTAGGTTTATAATAGCATCTACAACTTCTTTTAAACTAGTAGCAGGAATATAATCAATACCCACTGAATGTTTACTCATTATATTCAAAATAGAAGTTTTAACTTCCTGGGTATCAACGAGAAATAAAAATACTGATTCATCAACGAAGCAGTTCAAAGTGAATGCCTTTGTTTGTTGGAAATGGATATATTATGAAATATTATTGTTATTTCAAATGTATGGAAAATAATTTATTAAATTCCTGTATTATAAGAGTAGGAGATGAGATAACAAAAGTTGAGTCCTTTTTATTTTAGGTGAAGTTATCGAACCTTTTATTTCCAAGTCTGATTTCACCTTTAATAATTCCCTACATAGTTTTTACTTTATTGTCCAAATTATCATTAACATAATCTTTTTTAATCTGCTAAAAAATTAGTTATTCTTAAAGATACGAATAACTTCACTATAAAATCGTTCATAATATTCAAACAATTTTGAAAGTTAATAGATAAAGTATACTTTGATATTTTATGAAGATTCCTAAGCATCAAGTTATATTTTACAATTCCTTTAATATTCCATGAATCTTTATTTAAATGTTTATATGTTTTCTGATTTGTTAAAAGACAAACTAAAAACAACCTTCTGAAAAAAATGTTAAAAGAATTGTACTATTTTTCAACAAAGCTAATTTTGTCATTATTTCCTAATTTGTTTCTGACAATAAGGTCCTCAAATTTCTAATTAATCTTGATTAATTACTCTTTTAAAAGAATGAAAGTAATTATTAACAACTCATCAAATGTTTTCATTAATAAATGTCAGTTATGATCTGAAAGATCGCAATCTGCACAAAAATTTTGAACATTATCTAATTAAAATTAACATGTGACATATGTACATATGATTCGCGTGAGAACCATAATTGAGTACATAAAGAAACACTGAAGCATTTGAATTGGTTTCTTTATGTAATCATTCATTTCAGGTTGTTTTAAAGATCTGCAACACCTGAACCTGCGAAGGTGTCAGTTTAGCCGTATATGATCCAATTTTCTGATCTTTGTCAAAATAGGGAGGAGCTGTGCTGACAGCATATCAATGGTATTCATATGACAATTATGAAAAATCCATTAATGAAAAATACCATTAATGTCCTCAGGGCTAAAATCCTTAGCTAGAACCTCTGCCTCATAAATTACAGATGCAAGAGGATTCCCTAATCTTGCCACAGAAGTCATCCGGTAAGCTCATCCAAAAAGATGCTGCATAAAGCAATGACCTTTACTAGGATAAGGGCTTAGGAGGCTTAAGAGACCTTCACCGCCTTCTTTTCCTTGATTTAACAAAAAAAAAATCCATTACTGTTATTGGTTTTCTCTTCTAATCTGGAACCAGACCTGGTGGGATATGTAGCCACATCTAAATTATGGGAACCAGTATCAGATTGACAATGATGGAAGCTCCTGCAATGGTAGCACTTTTTGGGACTCTCAAGTGAAATGCAGAAATTGGAATAACCAGAGAAAACATCATCAC